>JAOTOM010004509.1:160000-320622 GCA_034440615.1 Ashinkailepas kermadecensis | reverse complement strand
CTTCTGCTTCCTCAACCTCATTCATCTGCTGAAGGAGCGACCTGTCTTATATGTTCCTCCCATATGGGAGGAACACAGGATAATTTCGGGGTGGGGAGGAAGTATGTCGCGTGCTAGAATTGAGATGTGGGAGGGCGATAATGTGCGTGTAAGCAGTGTGGTCGTATGTGATGCGGTGTATATAAATGTAAATATATTGGATTAAGCATAGCAATTCTGCGGTGGCATTAGCAGAGACCGGTGGCAGCAGTTCGGCAGTGACGCACAGGAGGAGGCGGCAGAGCCGGATCGGATAAAGTAAAACATGGAGTATAGCACAATTATGTTGCAACAATTCCTGTCTTCCTCTCTCCATCCAAATACACTCGGCCTTTTGACTAACAGGAGTTCAAACAATAATATTATAGCTACTCCATCTGCCGGTGCAACCCTTTTCTTTGCAATCTCAAACTTTACCTGAACTCAAGGGATACCCTCCAGTTTTGCATTCAGTGGTGTAGCTATTTTGACAACAAATAACATTTAGGTCAAATCCCGATGGGCGAATACCGACAGCAGTCAGTGACCATCCGTGGGTATTGACGTCAATGGATGACGTGCGGCTACGACCCCCACACCAACGGTAGCGTAGTAAATACCGCCGACCAAGTGGACGGAGGGGAGGATATTTACGTCTAGAACAAAATGGCGGGCGGTACCTCGGAGGGGGAGGGTGGCTGAGGGCGCGTGCCGTACTTATCGCTGCGGGGTACGTGCTACGTTTTTCGCTGGGATAGCTGATAATAGTACCGTGGGTACTCCCGATAAAAGGGATGATTCACACATGATGCTTGGATATGTCCCTAATTAACTTGCCGTGTGAACTAAATTTATAAGCCGAGGCAGCCGACCTGCAAGCCGTCCTCCTATGGACTGAACGTTCTCGGGTGATGGTAGTTAGTGTTCAAGCCTGTCTAAATTGGTCTAGAATATGGATGTTGTCATATATGATTTGCGTTTCGATGATGTTTAATTGCGAAGGGGGGGCGATGAACGGAGACACTCCCCGGAAATTAGTTCACATGCTCTGGTTCTTTGACCGCAAATCCCGCTGGCCCCTGTGACCCATGGGCGCAGATGAGCTTTGGGCTCCGTATGTATGGGGCCGTTAAGAGGGGCACCACATTGCGTCCGTCGAGTTTGGCGCCGGACAATAGGATATTGCAAAACACCGCACGATCGTGAGTCCGCCCCCATTCGTTGTACGTTTAGACACGGAGCTGCACAGCGGTTCGGGGGAACGTACGGACAGGTTTGGCGTGCCGTAAGCCCTGAGGCTGAAAGGGTAGGACAGGCTAGGTTATATAGACGGCCAAGGGATGTGCCCAGCGTGGTAGGGATCCGTGCCCACCTTGGCCTGGTCGCACGTGCACAGCGAGTAAGGTCCGGCGCGGCCTCGACTGTTTTTTAAGGTGAGGTAGGTCGGTCAGAGAAACCAGAGCACTTGTATAAACCCTTGGAGCCAGTACGATGAGCCCCCTCGTTGTAGTTAAGACTTTGTCCAGACGAGGAACAGGGGACGAGTGGTCTAGGGGTAAGATACTCGTCTCACAATCGAAATATTGTGGGTTCGAGTCTCACCTGTCGCTACTCTTCGCCCGCGACCAACCGGCGTGAAAGATTGGCGACGCTATATGACTCAACGGTCGACGTGTCGTAAAACCAATAACCAACCAACAACAGACAAGGAACACTGCCAATAATGGCTAAGCCAGCTATGATTGGCAGTGAAGGTTTACATATTCTGCCGATATACCATCAAAAATAGAGCAATGGTCTGTCGATATATGTGTCTGTGTACCGCTGAGAGGGGAGGGGCGGGAGCCAAATTTGGGGACCAAGCAATTCATTAATTAATAAGGAGATAATGAATGGGGCGAGCGAATGTGAAGTGAATAGTGAATGAGGAGAATGAATGTGTGTAGGTAGCTTTAAGGACCAGCGAGAGCCGCTTGGGGCTAAACACAGGCACCTATTTCGAGCGGAACATTGCACAAAATTATGCTACTATTAGCATCCAAAAGGTTCCAATTCGGGACAAGTCTTTCCAACCAAGAAAAAATTACATTTTCATTAATTATCTAATACAACGTATTAATTATAATTTGGCTAGAGGCACTCACTTGCCTATATGGTGTTCCCAAAACGTTGACCTCGCACAAATATAAATTCGTGTTAGGGGCGGTAGTTCATACAACACCAAGCCGGTTGGGGTTTGGTGAATGTGTGGTGGAGGTGGAAGGAAGCACAACACAATACACCACACACACAAGCATAGCAGAAAAGGATATATTTAGCCCAGTCTAAATCTAGAGTCAGCCAATGTTCAGCCGGGTTAAGGTTAAGTCGTATTTCAGATCAACCCTAGTGAGAAAAAAATCCCATGGGATTGGCATTTATTCTCCATGGGACATATGGGATCCCATATGTCACATGGAGGAAAACCTGGATTGTCCCATGAGCAAAACCAAATCCCATTGAAATATACAGAATACCATGGAAAACCCCAGAACAGTCATATCGTAAAATTGGGGCAGTTCCGTATAGCGTACCGGAACTCCGTCACGACTTTTAGGAGCCCGATCCCTCAGGCATGCAGGAGGCTTTCCCTTTTGGGCAACCGTCCCTAGCATGCCCACAGACTGGTCCAAGAGATTTCAAGTGCGGAATAGCGACCTGCACAAAGACCAACGAACAATTAAGAGCTTAATCAGTCACGCAGACACTCAATATGTCAGGTAAAATACGTGTCCTGAAACAGCCAGAACAGTAGCTCGAACGGCATTGACAATCTTCACAATGGATGACCAATCATCAGCTGACGCTACTTCGATCATCACTGTGTGATTGGCAGTTGGGCGGCGGCCGGCCTGTTTGAATCTTTTCGTGTCAGGTCCATACGGGCTAGCCTTCTATCTTACGAACATTACAAAACGATGTTCAATGATATTGGATTCACGGACACGGGATAAAGTGTAGTGTAGTGACGATGGTGACGGTTGTGCGTTGGAGGGCAAGGCAAGAACCTGAAAAGGAATCGCAAAAAGCATGGACCGTACTACCTACCCATATAAGTATGTGAGTCCGAAGCATTGGAACTGATGGCAAATGGACAATCATTAAGTACACAAAATTGTGATAAACTGATGTGGGGTGATGTGATAGGCTTATAGCGACATATTGCAGGATTGTTAGTAGTGCTGCCATCATCTGGTTCGGTAGTTGATGTCTAAATGAAGTGCTATTGCAAGCTGGAACTGGTGATTTGGAGAGCTGATCATGACTGTGACAGGTAGTATTTGTAGCTCAAGGTAATTTTCGATTTCTTGGAATGTACTTTTCTAATGCGATGTTCATGAATGTGCTTAACAAGATTGTGATGTGACAACTCATTTCCTCTGCAAATTCATACTTTTCAGTTGGGAGGCAAAATAACACCCATGAAGGGGCTTGGAGTTGGGTAATATAGCACGAAAAGTAATGCTCAAAATCAGGAAAAATGCAACGTAACCTAACCTAGCCTAACCTTCCATGCAAGAAAACGTTTTCAATGGAAATTTCTCAACATTTTGTTTTCAAAATACTTTAACTTAAAAACACCTAAACCAAGTTAACTGAACTTAACCTAGCTGTTTTTGAAGAAAATACAAATAAAAAGCCTGACTTAAGCTAACTTAAGCCACCACAAACTGCTTTTGAGGAAAAACAAGTTCTAATTTTTGCATACAAAATATCAGAAAAACAGCATTGTTTGATATTTGTTTTCTAGCTTAGAAAACAGCCTAATCTAACCTAACAAAACCTAATACCTTTGTCTGCTTCATGAAGGTAAACCGTGTGTAAACTCATCTCTTGGTTAATTTAAGCTGCAATAATACTCCTACATACACCGGTGTAGCATTGTATGTTTTTTTCGAGGGCACTTGCCCCCTCCCAATGTTGGCTGTCCTCCACCCCAATAATTTCAACCTTTAACATGGCACCCTATAAAGTATGCCCCCAATCCATTTTAGCCTGCCCATTACCTTCGTTATTGTGCCCCCCGCCCTCCCCCAAAAAAATCATTTTCAGAAACATATGCTGATGGTTGCCTAGTTCTCTGCCAGGGCAGGGTTCACACCTTTTGTACAGCAGGTGGTCTTAACAACAATACTATTATGATTTAGGTAGTTCACAGGATGAATGAGACACATGTTTTGCTGATAAGGGTGCTTTGAGGTGTTTCATGAATTCTTGCAAGTTATCCGTCGAATGCAATGTTTATGTGTATGAATGTGACTAAGATGATGGGACTTCCCATTTTCTGTGCATATGCTTACTTTTTAGTGTGTGAGTAAAATAACACTAGAAAAGTGGCTTTGAATTAGGTAACAGCATAAAAAGTTATGTTTCAAAAATAAAAACGTTACATAGCCTAGCTTATCCAAGCCTAAGCTTCCCCCTTGGAGAAGCAAAAATAGTAATACAAAAATATTTTAACAAATTTGAAACAATTTGTTGTCTTAAAATTTTCCAAATTAATAAAAAGCCTATCTTAACCCAACTTAACTTACCGCAAACTGCTTTTGAAGAAAAACCAGTTCCTTTTTTTGTAAATTAAAAATATCACAAATTTTCCTGTTTTTCTTTGCAATATACAAACACGCAAGTTCATAGAATGTTCGTTTTAATTTTTTAAAAAAGCTTCTCCCCCCCAAAAAAAAATGACTAAAAAACCATGAAGAATATCAAATTTTAGAAAAACTTCCACAAGAGCGAATGTTCCATCATCTTCATCGTGTTCAGAGACGTGTTTGGCCATTTTTTTCCTGAAATTCTATGTCTAGTCTAAAGGAAAAGGTTTAACCCAACCTAGTCGAACCAAACCTAACCCTTTGTTTTCCTCATGAAGGCAAAATGTATGCAAAACTTATCTTGTAGATACCTTAAGCATCAATAATACCCTTTTAAATTTAATGGTTTTTAAAATCAAGAGCTTAGACAAGGTTAACTTTTTTCGTTAACCTCATTAACTTTTTTCTGAAGCTTAGCTTTATTCTTCATTATATATTACCCCACTTGAAGCCCTACTTTTTGCCATTATTTTGCTTGCCAAGCCAACAGTAAACTCAATGACTCAGACATGCGCCAGCACCGCTTTTCGTCAGTCGACAGTCGCCAAATCGTTGACTCCGCAGTTGGAGCGCCGGGAGTGGCTGAGATGCAACATGTTTGCTGACCTTGCGAAAACGCCTGATAAATATACGTCAAATATCGTTTGTTTGTCTTTCAAAATATGCGTGTCATACATCGTTTCATCCTGTTTGCATGAACATGCTCTGGGAAGACCAATGGGATTTAGGCTGGTTCATAAATCCCAACATGGTCTGGGCTTCCGCACTGGAATTTCTCAATGGGAATCCCTGGATAATTCACACTTGGAATAGTATTAATTCCCTCGGAGACTGTGTATGAATCCCATGGTGGATTCCCATAGGGAACCGCATGGGATTCCCACATAATTGTCTCATGGGGAATGTGTCATATCCTGACAAGGACAATCCCATGCAATTTGGTGGTTCAATCTCATGGGATTTTTTCACTAGGGAAGCCCTTAGTTGAGTTTAATTAGTCCAGTAAGTTTGGGTTGGGTTTCAATTATCGCTCACACACACCTCGAGCACCCCGGCCACACACCCCGCACATCTTTCACACCAGCCGCCTACACTGCCTTCGCATGTATATGGTGGTAACAGGGTCCCTGAGGAACGCCGCGGCACGTGCTCCTCAGCCCCGTGGCACGGACCGCCATTCAGTTATAGACGTAAATATCCTCCCCTGCGTCCACCTGGTCACCTAGTTATGTACCACGCTACCGTCGCTCCAGGAGGGTCGTATCCCTGACGTCATCCATTCACGTTAATCTCCACGGAGGGTCGCTGATTCCTGTCGGTACCCGCCCATCGGAATTTGACCTAAATGGTATTTTTTCCGGAATAGTTACACCACTGAACGCAAAGCTGAAGGGCGTCCCTAGGTTTTGGATTTTGAATTAGTCTGCGCCACGGCGGGTAGCTTGGCTATTGCTTTAACTCATGTTAATGTAAGGGCACAGCGCATTGGACGAGGAGGGGGAAGACATGGACGTTGCACGCACAGTTCTCAACATGCGTGCTTTAGGGCCAAGCGATTTCCATTTCTCAAGGCCGCTCTTCCCGAGGGTCCTACATGAACCGATTTGTGCCTATTATCCATAATCGTTAGCCCAAGCTATGCTCCTTTTTCTCGCAAAGATTCCTTTTCACCGCCAATTCTGTCCGCCAAAGGCTGAGCAGCTGCTCCGTGTCTGCTGGTGCGCTCAAACATGTCTATCCTCAAGGGTAATATATTTACATGTATATACACCGTACGCCAACAGGACCGGTAAACGCCACGGGTACTCGCATTCTCTGTCCACCCCTCACATACCTACCCTACCCTTCTTTATGAGGAGTGCGACGCCGGCGCCCTCGGCCGTTTCGCACATATCTCCCCCACACATCACCTCGAATTTATCCTATTTATCCCCCCCTAATTCCTGCCGTGGCCCCGCGGCGGCGCCGGCCATTACAGTTCGGGGCGGCAGGCCGGCTCACTTACGGGATGCAGCATTACGGGCTGCGCAATACGGGCTTATACAGATTATATAGACATATACTCATGAATGAGGCGGCCAAAACAGTATTTAATATAAACTACGTTACAAAGCATTTTGCGGGTATCCTCAGATGATATCAGAAGATATGCACCGGCTATCATCCTTGCGGGGAGACAATAATTCGTATCGCTAGGTCTGAAGCTCGGGCGATTTCCTTGTTCTTTTTTAGCAAGGAGGAGCTAGTGACCTTTTCCTGGGAATTTAACACGAAGTATGACATCTGATTACTTTCCGGGTTCCCGTGACTTTATTATTGTAGTGACTACCAGATCGGACGTTAAAATATTTGCCACTGTTTTTTCTCTTTAAAGTGAAGTTGATTTTGCGCGGTTATCGATCAAATTTATGACAGTGTTTTGAGCTCGAATACAGACGATGTACGAAATTTCGCCTTCTGGACGTGGGTCGATCCTCAGCAGTGGCTGGGGCTTTCGCTACCAATATTCAGGAGCAGCTGATGCTTCCCCGGGAACATTATTTACGCGAAGTAGCTCATTGGTACGTGCGGTCGCTCTTGACAGCAAATTAAGCATGATATTACGTGTGGTGATGAATTTGCTTTGTAGTGGGGTACATGGAAAATGAGCAGGAAGAGGATCATAATTGACTTATTGCATAGGACATATATATGGACTGATTTTGTATCAGCAGAACCTGAATCGAGACTGTAAAGTTTTGTGTTTCAAATTCATCCTAGCATCCTATTTTATTCATGAAGGTCAGTCTGGATCATTGACATTACAAGGTTAACCTTCGATTCGGGTTAACTGACCCATCCGGAGTGGCTGATGGCGGCGAGTCGCCACGTCGTAGTGCTCAGTCGCGCGCCGCTGTATCTCTTCGGCCTTGGTGTCGCACGCGTCTGCCGGTCTCTGCCAACACTCGGCGAATGCACGGTGATGTGCTGGCACCGTTGACCGGAGCGGATGGCCGTATAGGATCTGGACTGGCGAACGCCCGTGTACTCGCGGCGTGTTGCGCAGCTCCAGCGACCCTTCGGTGTACGCGTCCGGGTTTATATCTCCCCTTGTCGTTTTCTGGATCAGCCGCTTCACGGCTTTGACTGCCGCCTCCGCGTGGCCGTTAGATTGTGGATGGTGAGGTGTGGATATTTGGTGTTCCACACTACATTGGCGCAAGAAGTCACGGGTGACTTTGCTGCAAACTGTGGCCCGCCGTCGGTTCGCAAGGCGTTTGGCACGCCCGTGGCGGCGAAGATATGTCGCGGGCTGGACATCAGGTCACGTGCGGTCGCTTCACCTTGCGCCCGGTCATGTCCCAAGCGTGATCCTCAGGGTCCGAGCGTGACTTTTTGATACACCCAGGCTCAGCGTTATTTTCAGGGGTTCCGGCTCTTTTGGGGCCCATATCGTGATTTTCAAGTACCCCGGCACGACTTTTTTGGCGACCCTAGTGTGATTATCAAGGGCCCAGACACGAACTTTTGAGGCACCGAACGCAATATTACGGTATGGAGGGGTCGACTTCCCCCGCTACCCCCCCTCTCCCCGATGGCGACGCTCCTGGTTACAAGAGGTAGCTCGCTGGATTCCATCGGCGTGCTTGCATCCCCAATGAATGGTAGTGCTGGATTTCGGGCGTGGGCGGGTGGAAATTAGTTGGATGCAAAGAGGATGCAAATGGATGACCGTTTTTCTACTCATATATACTTGTTTAAGCCCTTTGCATGATTTGCTGGATATACAATTGTGAAACCGAGAGCATCGTTGGGTGCGAGTATTTATCTTCGAATGGTTTGGTGACCTGACTACACCGCAGGCTTAGTGCATACCCAGGTGCTTGCACTTTTCTAACACGTTCACAGGTTTAAAGATAGCAAATGTTAAGGATGTGACATTTGCATATACAGAAGCGCAGCCAAGGTGGCCGCCATCCCCTTAGCAACCAAAAAGACATAGGATTGAGGAAGAAATTTTGAGATTCTCACCGCGCAAAACCAACAATGTCGGCGCTCCAAGCGCGACGATGGCGTTTTCTATGTCATGCCTTTTTTAGGTCGGCCCCCACTTTAGAAGATCCTGGCTGCGCCACAGCATATATACCATTATATTCCAAAATAGTTTGGTATTACGCGGAGTAGACAATCTCGTAATGGTCACCGGTCCGGGGGTGAGAAAAACGAATGTTCTAAAGGCATTGAACGACGAGCCGATAACTGTCCACCTAACTGTCGTCCGCATTGCGTAATCTTCTTGTGCCCACATTGGTACAGCGGTACGATGCAAAACTACAAAGATCATTGTCCACTTGGTGTGTTGGGTCGATATATAGGCCTCAAAATGCGCGTGTTTTGAGCGTTGATATCAGTTATATGTCATAACTGAGAGTGTATTCAGATACGTCGGAATGGTAATGCCCGGCACGCCTGTTCCGACATATATTGTGGTGAGGGTTGTCTCGACTGGAGTCGTGAGAAGACCCACGACCCAAACCCAGACTTTTTCAAGGCTCACAATATCCGTTGGAGTAGTCGCAGTGATACGGCGTACAGGTCATTACTATTTCAACGTATTACAATGCCGCCGTACATTCAGCACGTGTTCGATAACTATGTTCAGATACTGTGGAAAGCTCGGTGAGTCGAATGTACATGCCACATCCCTCAGCTACGGTATCTAGCAAATTAATAACATGGAAATCAGGCTTTCAAAATCAGCATTTCGCTTCAATCTGCAATAATTCCCGAAATTTGCAGCTCCGTTCTGGGCTCGATCGCTTAGCGCCGTGCTGATCAATGCCATACCTGCAGGCAGCCCGGTCCTATCGACCGCCACCACGCCACGAAACGTGGCTGCCTCCGGCAGCCGAACCGGCGCGAGGGGATCAGGTGTCAGACCGGAGGGGAGGTCTGACAGGTTATCACTCTTTCGAGATATGGCAATGGGCAGCCCTCCGGGGACTCAGAGTTACACACTTGCGGCAGTACAGACGAAATTTAACAGACCGGCTGTGGCAGTGAAAGGGTTAAACAGCATTGGGTTTTAATAGGATATATTCACAGCATTTGGCGGGTTAAAGCGAGAATATTGCTTCTCGGAAAGTCTGCAAAGGTCCAAAAATTAGATGGAAAGTGACACCTATCAGGAACTTGTTCTTACCCTTTGCGAAAAGAGTATTGTCATCCTTAACTGATTGTCATGAAATTGGCAACGTGCAACTGCGATGACTATTACCTTTTCCACCATATTCGATTCCTGGGATTTGTCCCACGACAATCTTATCAGCAGATGCCACATTCGTCCGTAAATATCATTTTTCGCCTGCACTTTTCCTATCATATTGCGAAATTGTTACGACGCCATCAGGGGCTTTGGTGTCTTCGCCATATTCTCTCCACTCTACTAAATTTGAATTCCAGTACACTGGCAGATCTGCCTGCCATAGGAGCAATGCTAAGACGAATGCGATGGGTAGACAGTTCCTCATTGCCTGTCCTTTAATCGTCCGCCGCTGATTTTTCCCCGCAATGTATTTGGAAAATTATTTCACTTCAAGTATTTTTCACCAGTAGCTGTCGCAATCCGTCTTAGCAAGCCGGGTTAGGAGCAAGATAGGAAGAGCATCTTTTCCTCGATTTTTGCCACCAATAACATCATCTCTTCCAGGACGTTTCCTTGTCATTTTCTTGGTGTAATCTATTGATGCTACTTAAAATAACTTTAATATTATTGGCCTCTGATAAAATGGCGGAAATCAGATGGAAATCACAAAAATATTCTCCTGATACCAGAAAATATTGCTGATTATCCTCTCCAAAGTTCCTTCGTTTGCTCAGAAAATTTCCACCCCGCACCCAAAGCTTCAAAACATAAATCCAACCCTGGTTGAGTGACGACACAACATAATGCATCGCAACAGGTATCGGTCATATAGTTTCCTACCCATGTTGTTGTTATTGGGCTTTAAGGGCGCACCAACTGCATAGGTTATGCAGCGCCCTTGCTATCCATGTCTGGAGTTCCATTAGCTGGAGTAATTAGCATACTCTAGCTTTCATCGTCGGTCTGAGTCAGGGTTCTCAAATTCCCTTTGAGTTAAATGTCAGATGTAGGAAAATATGTCAGCTATGAGAGAAAATAGGTATTATTGTGCTTTGAGGTGCTCCAAAACAAGACAAGTTTTTGTAGGCAAGTTTGTTGCCTGGCAGTGATAGTTTAGCTTTCCCTTGTTTGTACGCAATTCGATGGTTCCTCTCCTCGCTCTCTCTCTCTCTCTCTCTCTCTCTCTCTCTCTCTCTCTCTCTCTCTCTCTGTCTCTGTCTCTGTCTCTGTCTCTGTCTCTGTCTCTGTCTCTGTCTCTGTCTCTGTCTCTGTCTCTGTCTCTGTCTCTGTCTCTGTCTCTGTCTCTGTCTCTGTCTCTGTCTCTGTCTCTGTCTCTGTCTCTGTCTCTGTCTCTGTCTCTGTCTCTGTCTCTGTCTCTGTCTCTGTCTCTGTCTCTGTCTCTGTCTCTGTCTCTGTCTCTGTCTCTGTCTCTGTCTCTGTCTCTGTCTCTGTCTCTGTCTCTGTCTCTGTCTCTGTCTCTGTCTCTGTCTCTGTCTCTGTCTCTGTCTCTGTCTCTGTCTCTGTCTCTGTCTCTGTCTCTGTCTCTGTCTCTGTCTCTGTCTCTGTCTCTGTCTCTGTCTCTGTCTCTGTCTCTGTCTCTGTCTCTGTCTCTGTCTCTGTCTCTGTCTCTGTCTCTGTCTCTGTCTCTGTCTCTGTCTCTGTCTCTGTCTCTGTCTCTGTCTCTGTCTCTGTCTCTGTCTCTGTCTCTGTCTCTGTCTCTGTCTCTGTCTCTGTCTCTGTCTCTGTCTCTGTCTCTGTCTCTGTCTCTGTCTCTGTCTCTGTCTCTGTCTCTGTCTCTGTCTCTGTCTCTGTCTCTGTCTCTGTCTCTGTCTCTGTCTCTGTCTCTGTCTCTGTCTCTGTCTCTGTCTCTGTCTCTGTCTCTGTCTCTGTCTCTGTCTCTGTCTCTGTCTCTGTCTCTGTCTCTGTCTCTGTCTCTGTCTCTGTCTCTGTCTCTGTCTCTGTCTCTGTCTCTGTCTCTGTCTCTGTCTCTTGTCTCTGTCTCTGTCTCTGTCTCTGTCTCTGTCTCTGTCTCTGTCTCTGTCTCTGTCTCTGTCTCTGTCTCTGTCTCTGTCTCTGTCTCTGTCTCTGTCTCTGTCTCTGTCTCTGTCTCTGTCTCTGTCTCTGTCTCTGTCTCTGTCTCTGTCTCTGTCTCTGTCTCTGTCTCTGTCTCTGTCTCTGTCTCTGTCTCTGTCTCTGTCTCTGTCTCTGTCTCTGTCTCTGTCTCTGTCTCTGTCTCTGTCTCTGTCTCTGTCTCTGTCTCTGTCTCTGTCTCTGTCTCTCTCTGTCTCTGTCTCTGTCTCTGTCTCTGTCTCTGTCTCTGTCTCTGTCTCTGTCTCTGTCTCTGTCTCTGTCTCTGTCTCTGTCTCTGTCTCTGTCTCTGTCTCTGTCTCTGTCTCTGTCTCTGTCTCTGTCTCTGTCTCTGTCTCTGTCTCTGTCTCTGTCTCTGTCTCTGTCTCTGTCTCTGTCTCTGTCTCTGTCTCTGTCCCTGTCCCTGTCCCTGTCCCTGTCCCTGTCCCTGTCCCTGTCCCTGTCCCTGTCTCTGTCTCTGTCTCTGTCTCTGTCTCTGTCTCTGTCTCTGTCTCTGTCTCTGTCTCTGTCTCTGTCTCTGTCTCTGTCTCTGTCTCTGTCTCTGTCCCTGTCCCTGTCTCTGTCCCTGTCCCTGTCCCTGTCCCTGTCTCTGTCTCTGTCTCTGTCTCTGTCTCTGTCTCTGTCTCTGTCTCTGTCTCTGTCTCTGTCTCTGTCTCTGTCTCTCTCTCTCTCTCTCTCTCTCTCTCTCTCTCTCTCTCTCTCTCTCTCTCTCTCTCTCTCTCTCTCTCTCTCTCTCTCTCTCTCTCTCTCTCTCTCTCTCTCTCTCTCTCTGGTTCTCAAATCCACGAGCTCTTGAAAACCACCAGTGGTTCACCTATATTGAACAGGCTACTTAATTAATCAAACGGTGATAATTGTTCAACACTTTCAAGCATTCCGAGTGATGCCCAAATTAACAAAGTCACAACCCTCAATCAACATGCAATTACGTCTGACAGCGACGGACAGCCGTCCAACCGAGCCACAAACGTTCCAGTGTCCACATCTTGTAACAGGCTACATCTCGCGAGCATCTACAATTCAGCACCGTCGCTCTCACCTCTGTCTCCCAAGTATGTCCGCCCGCACCGAATGTCTGGGGATGACGGACGGCTTGGGGCCTGCTGTGCCCCAGAGGGGTACAGTCGACATGGGGGAGGGGAGGAAACGCCCCTGGTTTAGCCGGTTGATGACCTATTGCACCACTTCCCGAAGGGAGGCGCCGGGCATCGTCACTTCCGACCGCGACTGTGTGGTTCGCGATATTTCCATTTTAGCCCGCACAAATTTGTTCGCGTTTTTGTATCGATGTTCCTCGCTGCCGTCCTGCGCATCGCACCGTACAATCTCGTAGCTTGCGCCGGATTGACCAAACTGCTTTGTATCGTGACCTGATGTGTGTGGATTGTTGGAGAGTATTATAATTACAGACGGTAACGTTGAAGTGAAACGCTTTCCTGTGTCGCTTTTTACCGATTTTTGACCGACACGCTCCAGCTAAGACGTTGCGCATTCGAAACCCTAGCGCCCTTGCGTTGTCTGACAGAATTAGGGGTATCATGGCCCACCGCCGGGAGGCACTGCGTTACTCAGGTCACGGCTCTGCTGTTTACAGCGAGCTCAACAGACAGGTGCGCTCTGCCATTCCACGCGACACCCTTGACGATGTGCAGAGGCGTATCCAGGAGAGGGGGGGGGGGGGGGGTTGGGGGGGGTTTTGGGCCCACCGTGGGCGATGCCAAGTGCCGTCGTAAAGCTCCCGACGCTACGCCTGACCAGCTAAACGATTATCTTGTTGGCGTTGGACCACACATTGCTGGCGAGGTTGCTGGTCAGGATGCCTCCCCGAGCCTGGCCTGTCGTTTGCAGCGAGTGGTTTCCGTTTTGTTGCATTAGGCGCTTCGGCCTCCTCAGGTCATTTCGCGCCGTTGATAAAATTGAATAAGGTATTAAATCGAAAAAGTCAGCCTATAATTCCTGGAACAATTTGTTTTTTTTTGTAGAAAAAGAAAAGTAGCTGGATAAGAGATGGGTGGTCGTCCCCCAACAATGAGGGCAAAGAGAATGGAATGTTGTGTGTGTGGCAGTAATCGATAAGTTGTTTTCTAGGGCCATGGTATTGCGGGCAGTATAGTAATATATGTGGGACTGTAATATGAGTGTTACATGATGGGCATGAAGGTCTGGGTGAAGCCGTGTAGATATATCGATGTGTAAGAAAAGTATGGCCGATGCGTAAACGTGATAAGACTTTTTCTTCGTGTCGGTTTGTTATATGATGTGGTCCAGATATCGACGATAGGTTTGATGATATGTAATTGTGTATGGTTTGTGTTTCGTGTCCAATTTTGTGTCCATAAATGTCGAATGCTCTGTTGTATTGATGATTTAATACCTTCAAAATGTGGTGGAATTTCTGTGATGTGTTGGAGGTGTAATGAAGCTTTTGCTAATGTGTCGGCTTCTTCGTTTCCTGGGATGCCGCAGTGACTGGGCACCCACAGGAAACGGACCTTCACGCCCATCAGATGAAGTGTTCCTAACGTTTCATAAATAGAGATATGGCAATGATGTGAAAAAGAAAGTGACGAAAGAGATTGTAAAACAGATTTGGAGTCCGAACAAATGACGACGCTGCGCATGGGGTGACAGAGAAAACGATTGCGAATGTAACGGAGGGCAATGAGGATAGCATGTAATTCGGCGATGAAAATTGATGTTCCGTCTGGTAGTCGATGTTGTTTTTTGTATGTTCCCGAAACTATGGCATTTCCTGTAAAGTTGGCGTCTTTCGAACCGTCAGTAAAAACAAAAGGAACATGAGAATAACGAGACCGAAATTTGTAAAATTTTTGTTTCGCATATTCTGGACAAAGCTGTGATTTTGGAGTGGTGGTTAAATAAAAAATGTGTCGTTCGGCTATCTGCCACGGTGGTGTAGTTGGTGGAGAAAGAGAAGTAATGCGTGGAATAGTGAAATGAAGTTGTTCAGAAAATGTTTTGACTGGAGAAGCTATAGTGAGACCAGTTCGTTTTTCGGCTGGACCTAAATAATCATGATGTAAATTTGGGAGAATTTGTAATGACGCGTGTGTGGGGTGGTTTGCGTGAAATTGAATTTTGGAGGCGTACCTAAGAGTTTGCTGCATTCTACGGAGAGCTAGTGGAGGAATTCCTGATTCTGCTTCTAAAGAAATGATGGGTGAAGTTGTCATTGCACCGAGTGCGATACGGAGAAATTTATTTTGAATGGTGTCTAAAATGTGTAAGGAGGATGTGCTAGCACCGGTATATACTACGGATCCATATTCAATTATGGGTAGAACTAAAGATTTGTAAAGTAGTAGAAGTGTATGACGGTCGGCTCCAAGTGATGAAGAAGTGATGCATCGAAATAAATTAAGTCGGTGAAAACATTTGTGCTGGATGTGTTTGATGTGTTTATGCATTGATAGCCTACGGTCAAAAATAATACCAAGAAATTTAAACGAAGTTACAAAAGGTATATCATTGTTTCCGAGGTGAAGTGGTGTATCTGGATTTGGGCAAGGTGTTGATTTACTAAATATCAGTGTTGCAGATTTTGGGGCCGAAAAAATGAAACCATACTTCAGGGACCATTGATGTATTTTGTCTAGTGCGTTTTGTAGGTGAAATAAACAATGCTCGTAATTTTTTTCCGGAACACCAAATTGCGCTGTCATCGGCAAACAAGGAGTATGATACATTAATAGGCATGTCGGTGAAAAGATCGTCAATGATGAGGTTGAATAAAACTGGTGAAATGCAGCTTCCCTGTGCCAGTCCATTCTGAAGAATATGTGGATCGGAGATGGCTGACCGGCACCTGATGTGGAATGGGCGAGCACCGGATAAAAAAACCTACTAAATAATGAGCTAAGTGTCCTTTTATACCGAGTTGCTGAATTTTGAAAAGTAATGCGGGTTTGAAAACCATATCGTAAGCTTTGCTTATGTCTAAAAATACTGCGACTGTGTGTTCATGTTTTTTTGTAGCCTAGGCGGATGTCTGTTTCTAACCTAATAAGTTGATCTATGGTGCTGCGTCCTCGCCGAAAAGCACATTGAAAGGTAGATAGAAGTGAATTTGTTTCCAGGTGCCAGGTCAGTCTTTTAATAACTAGTCGTTCAAAAAGTTTTCCTAAACAACTGGTGAGTGCAATGGGTCGAAAATTACTTGGGTTACTATGGTCTTTGCCGGGTTTTGGAATTGGGATGATGATAGCTTTTTCCATGCTTCAGGAAAGATATGATTTGACCATAATGAATTAAATGTGTCTAAGATGCATTGTTTGGTGTGGTCAGATAGATGTCGAAAGAAGGAATAATGTAATTTGTCAGGCCCTACTGAAGTGCTACCGGCGGAGGAAATGGCATTCTCCAGTTCAGAAAGATGAAAAGAATCATTACTTGGTATTGTTAATCAATACTTACAATCAATACTTGGTATTGTCCGAATCGAAGAGGTCGAGATTGGTGTGAAAAGTGTGTTGTGCATTTTGTAAGAAATTAGGTCGGTAGTTCTCATCGGAGCTATTATGGGCTATGGTATCAGCTATGGTATTTACTATGGTTTGTGGGTCTGTAATGGTGAGATTGTGGATTTTGAGGGCCGGTAGAGATTTAAATGGGGAGCGTCCGGACAAACGTCGGATTACTTGCCATATCTTACTTAAAGGTGTTTGAAAAGTGAGCTGCTGCTGCTGATATGCTGCTGAGCTGCTATGCGGACCATGAACGGCGTTTAGCATCGCGAATGATGCGGCGGGTTCTCGCACGTTCACGGTTACGGGTGGTTAAATTTTCTTGATCGGATGTCGTAAATACTTCCTAAATGCTCTTTTTCCAACCGCAATTGCTTGTGAAATTTCTAGACACCACCAAGGTACTGGGGTTTCGTTTTGTGAAAGGTTTCGTGAGTGGAATTGTGGTGGATGCTGCTTCGAAAAGTTTGTCTGTAATTGAGTTGATGTTTTCGACGGGTGAAATGTTGGGGTTGTATTGAATATAAGAAAGTTCCTGAAATGTTGTTGAAATTTTCCAGCGTGGGATAAAATTGGGTGTGCTATCAGTAGCAGTTGAAAAAGTTCGTATTAATTTGATGGGGTAATGATCGCTGTCATGAATGTCTGTGTCTATGGTCCAATCGAAATCGTTGGCCAAAGTTGGAGAGCAAATTGTCAAATCTATTGCAGTTTCTGTGTTGTGTCCGAGGTGAAAAAAAGTTGGCTCTCCAGTGTTAAGTATTACTAAATCGTGTCTGTCTAACATGTGTTGTATAATGCGTCCGCGAGTGTCTGGGTGTGTACATTTTTTGTTATCCCACGCTGGGCTATGAGCGTTGAAATCGCCGAGTAAGATGAACGGGTTCTTGAAATGTGCTATAAGGTTTTCTAATTCTGTCAAAATATTTGTGTTGTCTGTGTGTGGTGGAATATAAATAGAACATACGTCTATATTCCTCCCATGGAAACGTAATATGCAAGCTACGGCTTGTAGGGATGAATTAAGTGTAATTTGTGTATGTGTAAAATCATTGTTGATGTACAGTGTTGCACCGCCACTGCGATGTGGTCCACGAACCTCATCGTGACGGTACAGTGAGTAATTAGAAAGATTGAAGTTATATGTGTCTGTAGGCAAAAACCATGTTTCTTGGAGTGCGATGAGAATCGGAGTTAAGATGGTAAAAAGCCTTTCATTTCTGCCCATTTGGAAATAAAAACTACGGCAGTTCCATTGTAGAAATATGGACATTGAAAATTAATATTTGTCGGCACCTTTCGGTGCCTGGCGCAGCCACGATTGCAGCTCGGGCAGGCATGTGTGTTGGGTGCGTCCGGCGGCGGTTGATCCGCCTGAACCGTCAGGCCGACCGGTGACCTTGGCAGGACCACGCCGGCCGGCCATGCCGCGGGGGATGCCCGCCGGTTGGGAGTCGGTCGGGTCACGTGGTCGCCGGCTTGCACCGGACGCCCCGGGCGCCCCGGGTTCGGTCGGTGCGCCACCGAAGTGGCTCGCGTTTCCCCGGCAACCGAATGGCTGCGGGGTCTGGAATTCCTTGCGGAATTTGTTGGCGTTTGTTTGGTCGGAATGGCCTGTGTGTTTTGAGCCAGGGTGGTTTGTGTAGGTGCGGTTACTGGTGCAAGCTTTTTGAGTGGAGCTAATCCGGGAATCATGTCAGTTTGGATCGAGGTAGAAGTAGTGTTGACGCGACGTGTGGGAGGAGCAACGGTGGCCGCCTGGGCGTAAGTTTTGGTGGTCGGGGAGGTGGCCTCGACGGTCCACCGGGCCTGCGGGTAGGAGACTCCGGTCGTGGCCTTGACGGCGCAAACCTCTTTTTCCCGTCGCCAGACTGGACATTGGTTGGAAGTGGTGAGGTGATCGGATGTGTTACAGCTGAGACAGTGGGCAGGCTTGGAGCAGGTGGAATCAGGATGGGGTGTTTCTCCGCACTTGGGGCACCGGGCGGACTGGCGACCATTTTTTCTGCCATGGCCGAAGCGCTGGCAATTAAAACAACGGAGAGGATTTGGAATAAATACGCGGACTTGGAATCGGATGTACCGGCGAGGAGGGTCTTGGAAAGAGTTGTAGAGTTGAAGGTAAGGACAAGGAGGCTTGTATCGCGTTTCTGGCCGTCTTTAAATGAGGTAATGCGGTGGACGTGAGTCACCCCCTCCGACCTGAGCTCCGTCTGGATATCCGCCTCAGTCATGAAGCGGAGCTCCGGCGCGAAGACGGTGCCCTTGGTGGTGTTGCGGTTGGAATGTAGGGTAATGGTGACGGATTTACCACAAAATGTGGTGGTACGGAGGAAGGCTTTGGTCTGGGCTCGGGTTTGGGTTTTGATGACAAGGGTTCCGCTGGCAGGGGCTTCGATATCAGGATTGGCTAAGGAGCAGATGGAGAGGAGTTGTTTGGTCGGCCAGAAAACGTTAATACGGCGGAAGGAAACTGATTCCTCGACAGGCTTTACTACTATGAAAGAGCCAGCACTGTCGAGGTAGGGTTCGATGGGATCAGGTTGGGATGGCGTGGTCTGGTTAGGGCGTGGGTCTGTGGCGTGGAGAGTGATGGTCTGGTCGGAATTGCGAGGCGAGGTCTTGGTATGAGCGGGATTCTGTGAGGGACAAAGGGCTTCCATGGCGTCGTCCAAAGGAATTGTCCGGCGCGAGTCATCAACGGCGGTATCGAGAGGTGGAACATCATGTGCAGAGTCCGGGTTCGTGCGATGGTCGTCAGGTGTGGTCAGCGGCGGAAATTCCGTCTCGGAGTCCGGTGGCGAGCTGGGGTCAGTATCTTTTTTGCGCTTTTTCCCCATCGTGGGGAAAAAACCCCTACCTAGTGTAACTTAAAGAAACGAGACGGACACAGAAACACAGGGAACAGAAATACGATGGGATGAAACAAATCCACGCGGGGTGACGGGTGTCACCCCAAGAAACGAACGAAAAGAGCGACGGGTGTCGCCCCACGAAAATACAAAATAAGAACTGCGGCGACGGGCAGTTAATCACCCCAAAACTGGCAGGGCGGAGTAATCAATTGCTCTGGTGGTCAATGAACGGATAGTATTGAATACTCCATGTCGCAGCGAGTGGGTGCTTGTGCATTCTGCCTAGTACCCAGAGGCGCCGCCACGAATTTTTGGCTGGGGGGTCAGGCTCCACAGTTCAGCAACGACCTATGGGGTCCAATGTCCGATGATCGAAGGGGGGGGATGGACAGAGCAAAGCTTGATGTGTACAGCCAACCAGTCAAAAACAATAAACTGGGAACACTTCATGCTTTATCCATGAACAGCAACTCTGCATTGATAATCATAGCAACTTTTCTACCATTGCCCCGGATTCGGCGACAAGCGTAACATTCCCCGACTATGGCAACATTTTCAGCATTCAGAAGCGTAGACTTGACTCGTACATCATCGACTGCATCAGCGACACCGATGCGGACTAGATAAATTCAGCAACTGCCACGAGGAATTCATACCTACAAACATACAACAACTGTTCGTGAGGAATGGAAGCAAAATGCTACAACGTTCTTCGAAATAAAAATTGGCGCTCCCGTCCCAGGCAAAGCACAAAATCAGGTAATGTACCGCGACACGTCGGCAGTTCAATCAAGCAATCTGAAATTAGAGGGCTCATAAACAAACTGGAGCTCCCGCTGCCGCCGTGACACACGCGCGCCACTCGCCAGTCCTTTACGCGAGCCCGAACACCCGCTCTCGTCCAGGGTTCTGACGGATGAAGGCAGCCGCGACCTGGTCGACATCCACGCGAGTCAGGCGGTCGCGGTGGACGTGGCACACAGCTACCGCGTTGAGGCGCGCCTGCCCCATTGTGGCGCGCAGCCATGTCTTCAGCCGGCGGAGCGCACTGAAGCTGCGCTCAGCCGTGGCGGAGCTGGCCGGCAGGGTGAGGAGCAGGCGCGTCAGCTTCACTGCGTCCGGGAACATCTTGCGTGTGGGCTCATCCAGGTTCCGGATTATATCTGCCGCTTCTTCGAAGCTTTCCGGCCGCCTGTTTTTAAACAGGACGCGCAGCTGCGGCGCCAGGTCAGCAGCTGACAGCTCCACTGACCAGGGAGAGCTGCTCAGAAACTCTCTGAGGACTGCGGCGCCACCGTCAGCCAGCAGCGCCTGCTCCGCCTTGGCGTGATGCTTGACGCCTTCCTGGTCCAGGCGGTCACTCAGCTGGATGCAGGCGGTGTCGATGGCCAGCAGCAGCTCTCGCCGTAGGTACTGCTGGATGTTAGCTGGCTCGTCTGGTTCACCGCCGTCGCCGTCGGCGTTGCTGGCTGAAGCGCGCTTCTCCCGCGGCAGCACGATGGGCACGTCGCAGCCTGATCCCTTCACCTGCTGCAGGCACTCCTGGATGGCTTCGTCCGCCCCGTCGCGCTGAGCCTGCAGCTGCTGCTTGGCGGACTCGGCTCCACGCAGAAGCTGGGAGACAGTGCAGCGGGAGCCCTGGACGCTGCGGTTAAGCCAGTCCAAAGGCGACAGCACTGCACGCGCCAGGTGGAGCGCCAGCAGGGTTGACTCCTTGCGCAGCTGGGCGTGAAGGCCCGCCGCTCTCGCCGCCACGTGGCTGCGACCAGCGCCCAGCTCCGCCACCGTGGCCAGTACCTCGCTGTACTGCTTGATGGCAGCATCCACTGCCTGTAGCCGCACTGTCCACCTCGTGGGGCAGAGCGGCCGCAGCTTCCTTGGCACCTCCTCCCCCTTGCCCACGCACAGCTGCCGGAACTTCTCCCGGAAGGTGAGGGACTGGCCGAAGAGGCGCCCCAGCTCGTTCAGTGTGTAGAGGGCGTTGCGGATCAGCTGGGAGGCGTCGGCGCTCTCCTTCGCCACTAGGTTGATGCAGTGGGCGCCGCAGTGGACAAAGAGCGCTGCTGGCTGTTTGCCGCGCAGGATGGCTTGGGCGCCGCGGAAACTTCCCGCCATGTTTGCGGCCCCATCGAAAGTGAGGCCGCGAAGGCCAGCCAGGGGGAGGTTCATGCGCTGAAGCGAGTCCTCGATGATGCGCGCCAGAGCAGCACCCGTCGTCGACGGCGTCTCGTGAAACCCCACGAACTCCTCGTGGACTTGGAGGGCCTTGTCTGAATACCGGATGCACACCGACTGCTGCTCGTGGCCGCTGAGGTCTTGGGTGCCGTCGACGATCACGGAGTAGCAGAGGTCGCCGGCCGCACTGTCTTGGATCTCCGTGATGATCTATCGCAGCACCTGATGACTGGCGAGCAGCAGCAGCTCATTCTGACAGTCTGAATGCGTGAATCGCTCCCTTCTTTGCAGCCACTGCTGTAGCTCGGGGCAGTCGGCGGCTCGCAGCTGCAGCAGCTCGATGAAGTTGCCCTGGTCCTGTTCATGCCCTCTGAGGGCCAGACCCTGTCTGCCCAGGTACACGAGGCTGGTGATTATCTTCACGAGGCAGGCCCTGTTGGTCTGCTGCTGGCGCTGATTGGCCGTCTGAATGACGTCTGCGATCGGGCGGCTCGCAGTTGGGAGGTTGTCCCCGTGATCTGTGGAGATGGCGTGCTGCTTAAACTTCTCCAGCGCCTTCTTCCAGTTGTTGAAGACGCCAGCCCAGAAGCCAGGTTTCTGAGCTGGGTTGGCGGTGCCGCGCTCGTGCGCGCGGACGCAGTAGAAACAGAATACTTTTCCACGGACGGGGTCGAAGTGCAGCCATGGGTACTGCTGGTACCAGTGATCATGGAAGACCACAGTCTTGCCTTGAAGCACCTGCTTAGGGATCGTCTTAGCTGGCGGCTGATTTGGCGTCTCTAAATCCAGGAGGCGCCATGGCGACTGCTGCGGCGATGATGTTGAGTCACGACTGAGACCAGGATCTGGAAGAAAAGGAGGAGGAAGGGCATACAAATGGCCAGAAAATGGATGTGTGGAAAAATCACTCGCGTCGAACGCAAGTTTTGGACGACGAGATGGTGTTCCTTCATTGACCACTGGTTTCACAACTCTAGCTATAGCTCCAGCACAACTCCAGCACAACTCCAAAGAAAACCCCAAGAAACTTTGCGAGCGGAAAGCCAAGAAACTGGTTACGCTAAACCAGTTTCTCAGCTAGGAAACTGGTTTAGAGCAAATGGTTTCCTAGCTAGGAACCGGCATTGATTTGCCCCAAAAATTTGGCTCTGAAAAGGGGCCTAAAATACTGTTCGGAAGTGATATGAGTTCAAGTTTCAGAGCACTTCCAAGCTCAAACAATCCCATTTTACCTTTCGACCTTACATACATTTGATTTGACGGCAAGTAGGTCCAGTTGCTCATACAAGGGACGATCGTTTCTGTGTTTCTATGCATCGCACCATTTATCAAAAAAGGGAAAAGTTGAAAGTGAGAATCAATCGATACAAAAATGAAAGATCTGAAAGCGAAAATAGGGTTTACCTTCGAACCCAGTGAAAAGGCACTGGGTACCAGGCGAGGGTACCTGAGGGGCCAATATCTCACTTAAAAAAGGAAAAAATGAACATTTTCATATCGAGACAACAACAGCACCACAGAATGGGTGACAGGTGTGTTATGAACTCACCAGTGCAGGCGCGCTCGGAGGGTGGAGGTGTAACAGGAGCTGAGGCTCCGGTGGAGGAGGATGACGTGGCAGCTGGACGAGGGACTACGCCTTTTTCGGACCAAATTAAAATAGTTGAAGACCAATTTAAAACAATTGAAGTCCAAATTAAAACAATTGACGACCAATTCAAAATAACTGACGACCAAATTAAACTAGTTGAAGTCCAATTTAAAATAGATGAAGTGCATATTAATATAGTTGAAACCCAATTTAAAACGGTTTATGACATACCTATGGTATCTGCGGTGATTCCTCTACACCAATATGGCGAAGTGATTTTGAATTTGATAATGAAGTAATTTTCTTGCACTACGCAAATCGATGCCATTAAAAAGGGGGATTACGAAAAACATGGCGCGTGGTAAAATTCACGCCAGTCAAATTTATATTTGACCTTTACGTATTCTTAAATATTGAGTTTGAGTTCATAATTATTTTCACTACAGGCAGTTGCACGTAAATTGATCGAAGAATAAATAGGTGAACGATGTCAGTAGATTTATTTTACACCGAGCATGGTGACCTCGCAATCATGGCAGACGAGGAGACCGAGTTCATGCCAGCAAACCCGCAAAAACGCGGTGTGAAGACCGGAACACGGCGTGGAGCATACAAACCTGTGCCAGCCGATGCTAGGAAGCGCATCTTAGACTGCTTCCGGGCTGGCGGTGACTGGAAGCTGGCCGCTACCGCCAATGGTGTCGCCGTTTCGACCGCTTACGGTTACATTCGCCGAGGAGATGTTGGCGGAGACGGTGACGGGCTGCCTCGGAAGCGGGGCGGTACAACGGTTCGCAAGGTGAACAACGAAATGGTCGAGAGGCTGGTGGGCTATGTGGAGACCAGTCCCCAGCTCACCCTGAAAGAGATGGCCAACAAGTTGCACGAGGAGACTGGTGTCCACCTGTCCACCAATACCATCCACAGACACTTACATGGCCAACTTTATACCGTTAAGAACGTTCTGCCACAGCCGGTAACGATGAACAGTACGGAAAATAAAGAAAAAAGAGCGGGTTTTGTGAGAAGGGTAATGGAAGCAAACGGTGTTGGGAAGACGGTTCTCTATATGGACGAAACGAACAGCAACCTCTTCCTCCGGCGCACAGAAGGGCGGTCCCGTCGCGGGACACGCTGCAGCATCAAGACCGCAACCAGCAAAGGAGCCAACGTGCATGTCATCGGTGCCATCAGCCAGACCGGTCTGGTGTACTGGGAGCGGCGGCGGGGATCGTTCCGGAAGGACGACTGCTGCGAGTGGCTTCGGCGAGCTCTCCGCCACTGCCACGATCCCATGGATCGCATCGCCGTGGTCTGCGATAACGCTCCAGTCCACACTGACCTGGAAACCGTCACAACAGAGCCGGAGTTCGAGGGCGTGCAGATCATCCGCACTGCTCCGTATAGCGCGCCTCTCAACCCCATCGAGGAGTGCTGGTCGGCGATGAAGGCGGCTATGAAGAGGACCATGGCGGCCAGCTTCCACGAGATGATGGCGACGGAGGCCGGACTGACCCAGACGGAACACCGACTCCGCTACCTTGAGCGACACATCGATACCGCCATGCCGCGCATCACGCCCATCATGTGCATGCACGCATGTAACCACGTGCAGAGGCATTTTGCTGGGTGCATGGCACTGCTGGATCTTGCGATGGGCGTGTGAACTGTCGGTATCTTGTGGTGTAGTGCGACATGTATTCAATGTGTATCGTTCGGTAGGTACTCCGCTGAATATTTGTCTTTGTGAAGACTACAAGCTCTGTCACTTGACTGTTTCACTTTGATTTGCATGTGTGGTTGGAGGAGGTATGTACCTAACAGTGTGCAATTGTACCATGTTGATCGTCACTTCCGAATATAGTCAATGCCGTTAAATTGGTATTCGGCTGTGCATGTTCTTATTGTGTTGAGAACCCGTTCACGTACCAGAATCACCCACCATCAGTCCTACAGTTCCAAACACATGTATTGCCGCAACATACATTATATTAGTATTAAATGAAAAGCGAACTGAACCCTTTATTAAAACAGTATAAACCACTTTTACGGAGAAGCTAATGAACACAAGAACAAACCCACGTTATACGTGTAATTGAAGACAAACGAATGGCAAACACATGAATAAATCGTGCTGCTGTATGAACTCTCCAAAACTTTGCAATTCCTATTGCCACGTACGTTTTAATTTGGATTTCAACTATATTGATATGCATTTCATCTATTTTAAATTGGACTTCAGTTATTTTAATTTGGTCGTCAGGTGTTTTAAATTGGTCGTCAATTGTTTTAATTTGGACTTCAATTGTTTTAAATTAGTCTTCAACTATTTTAATTTGGTCCGAAAAAGGTGTAGTGAGGCTGACTGTGGCTCCTGGGAAGTGGTGAAACATATGTGAGTTGTAAAGTTGACAGAAAAGTTAACAGGGGCAGGTGAGGCAGATCACATGGGGGAATCTGAGTTCTCCCAACTTCCCTACCTGAGTGCACCACTGGCAGTTTTGTGTGCATATATGCAGCCTTTATGGCGCATGCGACTGTTTAGACCCATTAATGGGCCATGGCCTTTGGTTTCTCAACCCTAGACATGATGACAGTGATAAAACTGATCTGGTACCTACATACAGCAGTGCAGCCAGGAAATTTGTAAGGGGGGGGGAGTGGGTGGGGCTAACACAAAAGGGGCCCCGACAGTGCTAGATGGGCCCATCTCCCAGGGAGGCCCAGGCCTCTATGTCTCCCCATCAATGACTCAGCAACCAGGGGGTGGGGGTGGGGGTTGGGGGGGGGTGCATTCCCGACATTTTGGAGGGGCCCGGCGGCTTCCCTTCCAAAACTCACCTACTTAGAAAAAAAGATCGGATGTCCATGGTGACAGCAAGTCTCAGGCAGTAGGTGGCTATTAGGAGACACCGGCACTGAATTGTTTATTTATTGGGTAAGTCCAAGGCCCTAAAAGGAGAGGTACAGTCACTTCGGCGTTTAAAAAGCGCTGTAAACAACACTAGTGCGTCAAGATACCTGTTTTACATATTTGCTACCATATGCTGGGAGAAGTGTTTTCCTTCATTCTGGTTCATTTATGAATGCGGAAAAATCCATTGACTGGGGCCCGACAGGTCTCGAAAGTGGGCCCGGCAGGTCTCAAAACTGGGGGGGGTCAACCCCCCAGCTCTGCCGGCTGGGGGGGTCGCGACGCCCCCAACCCCCCTGCTCACGGCGCCCCTGCTAGTACCACTGCCCCTCTCCGATCTGCGCGCCATCGTGTTCGGCATGAACAGCTCATCCGCCTGTGGGGGGGGCATCAGCGTGGGTATGATCCGGCTGAGTTTTGTCGTCATTGGCAGTGTGCTTCTTCATTTGGTCAACTCCAGCCTCACCACTGCCGACGTCCCCATCTCCTGGAAGCACTCCATAATTTATCCCATCTTTAAATCCGGTGACCCTACGAGCCCATCCAACTACCTGCCTATCTCTATTGTCCCGATCATTGCCAAAATTGTGGAGCGTGCAGTCCACCATGTAGGAAAGTTTTCTTACCTGCCCCTGCTTGTTACTTCGATTTATGTCGGGGGGAAAAACTTCTTTTGGCACGTAGATAGCTAGTCAGACCTCGAGGTTTGCGATATTTAAGACCCCGGAAGTATTCATTCTGTAGCTCTAAGCCTTCATCTCAGAGCTCTGATTCAACCATCTCTTGACAGGCACCTCAAATCCAGCACTTTTATATTGTGCTATTAGTCAACAGTCAACGGCCACAATGCTTCAGATTTTAATGGTGCAGCGTGATATACGAGTTATTACTATAGCTTCATCTTGACACAGACAGGTACAACTGCTTCACATACGATCTCCAACTCATACTGACCGGTCTCCAATCACGCTATTCTCCCAAGTATTCAAGCGGTTACATCACCAACAGTCACGCAACGATTTTCAATTAGTCTCACGTACCTCCAGTGGTGAGCCCGGGCGACTGGCCGGCGGCGGCCAGCCGTCCGCCTTTTTGCGACCGCTCGGTCGCGCGTCTCGGCGGCAAGTCCCTCCTGAGCCCTCGGCTCCGTCCCGAGGTAAAACCCAGTCCGCGACACGTCATGGTCATGTGACTTCGGAACAATACCGTTCTCAATGCACCAGCTCAGAGTCGCTCTGAGCTCAGTCCCTCCGTGGGAATCACTGCTGTCTCAGCACCTACATCCAGGCAATGCCGACTCGGCGACTTCCGCGCTGTACACAGACAGCCGGCAGATCGGGGCGCTGCAGCCCAACTGAAATTTCATATTCACATCACTGGCATTCATATTCACATCACTGGCATTCATATTCACATCACTGGCATTCATATTCACTCACATCACTGGCATTCATATTCACTCACATCACTCCAGGCATTTCATCATCTGACGACGGCGGCCGGGTATCGAGGTCACACCTGTAGCGGCAGGGCGTGTGCCGGAGAGGGAGGGGATGGTACAAGGTCCACTGCTCGGCCCCGACCGGAGCGGTGGCCTGCTCACGTAAGCAGCCAGACAGGTGGGCGTCGGGTATCCGTCGGAACTGTCGCGACATGAATTGAAAGGGTAGGCTACATTTCTGAAATTAAGATGCCCCCCACAGGAAGCTTCGCGACAACCAGCAGCTCTACGCCTACCTATCCAACAACCACCTTCTCTCTCCTACCCAGCATGGTTTCCGCCCCCGTCACTCAACGAAGACCGCGCTGATATCCATATCCGACCAGATCCTATCGGCCAATGATCTTGGTGAGATGTCCCTCCTTTGCCTCCTGGACTTGAGCAAATGCTCTGATGTGATAGACCATTCAAAACTCTTGACCAAATTACGGCAGCACGGTATTGACACTTCATGGTTTTCGGCCTATCTGAAAGACCATACCAAGAGTGTCAGCCTCACTGACAGTCTGGGTCGCAGCTTAAAATCTGTTCCACTTCCAAACAACATCGGAGTTTTTCAAGGCCCTTTGCTCGGCCCTTTGCTCTACTGCGTCTTCGCCAAAAACCTCAGTCTGTTCGCTGAGGGCGCAGTAGTCGTTCACTATGCAGATGACACACATGTTGTTGGTCACCGGAAACAAAACTCGCATCCAAAGTGTCGCTACCGAGTTGGAACACGTCCTGGCCTCCCTCGACGTCTGGTTCCGCGGTAGCGGTCTAAAAGTAAATGCGGAGAAAACCCAGTTTATGGTCTTTGGCAGCCAACAGAATTTGCGCAATCTCCCCAACTTCACTGTAACGTTTCGTGATCAAAGCTCCCTTGTTCGTAAGTAAAAATATAGGGCTCACTTTTGTTCGCACCCTCAGCTGGGACTCGCATGTTTCCACCATTACCAGACAATGTTTCGGAACTTTGGCCGGTCTATCGCATCTCAGAGGCCACCTGCCACCATCTGTCATCTCGATGCTCGTCAATGCCTTGGTGCTCTCTCAGATCCGGTACTGCATTAGTACCCAATACCGCATATACCGCAATACATATATCGTACCCAATACTGCAATAGTACCCAAAAGAATGTCTCGGATTAAAAACAATAGCAACTATGGAGCAAAATTTATTTTCGGACGATCTAAATTTGACCATGTCACGGATCTGTTAGAGCTTCTTGGCTGGATGAGCGCCGAGGACTTGGCCTCAACCCACACGCTGTGTCTACTTCACAAGGTGCGCCGACTGCAGGAGCCGGCTTCATTAGTCGGCACTATCTCAACAGTCGCCGAGCACCGTGACCGCCACACCCGTCAGGACCGGGACCTATACGTCCCCAGGTCGCGAACAGAGATGGGCAGGCGCCGTTTTTGTTCCAGAGGTCCTGCCCTGTATAATGAACTGCCACACGAACTGAGGAAACTGCCAGTTCCCACGTTTGGTCGCCGCCTTAGCCGACATTTGTGCATGGGACCGGTCAGATTGACCTGATCTGCTTCCTGACTTCTTATCATACCCGCTGACCTCTTATCATACTAGTGGAATTATCTTCATACCTGCGGACGTCTTATTATACTTACCGTACTTGCTGACTCTTTCCGTGCCGCTGGTATAAGGAATTGTTATATGTTTTATGTGTGTCTGTGACAGCCCCTTTTTGTGACATCTGTTTTAAAAATCGACAATAGGCTGTAATAACCACGAGTTTATTGTGGATGGCCTGAATGTACATCTTTGTCTTTGTCTTTGACCGGCACCCCTGCCCCACCTGCACTGCCGCATGGTACAATGGTGACGCGGGTGTCACAATGACATGACACCCAGCTGTGCTATGTTAGCTGGCTGACACCAAGTTGGAACTCACGCTGTGGGCCCCAAAAGGTCGGGCCTAGGCCACTAGAAATCCCGTTGGGAGCCCAAGAAGTTTCGCTGGAGCTCCTGAAAATTACGCTGAGGGTCACAAGAAGACGAGCCCGTCCCTGAAAATCACGCTGAATGTACAAAAGGTCGGGCCGGGACCAATGAAAATCGCTCTGGGGCCTCCAAGAGTCAAACCGGGGACCCTGAATATCACACTGGCGGCCTAAAAAAATCGCTCCTGGACCCCTGAACATCACGCTGGGGTCCCAAAAAGTCGTGCCGGGTTCCTAGAAAATCGGGCTGGGGCCCCAAGAAGACCCTGGGGCCCCAAGGGTCTCTGGATATCACGTTCGGGGCCTGGAAATGACGCTGGGGATTAAAATTGTTGTGCAGAGTACTTGAAAATCACGATGGGAGCCCAAAAGGTCGGGCCGGATCCCCTGAAAATCACGTTTGGTGCTCGACAGGTCGCACTGGGTCTCAAAAGTTTCATCGGGTCTCAAAACAAATGAAGCGAAGACAAAGAATATAATCTGGAAATGGAAGAGCACTATGGGGACCCAAAAATCATGCTAAAAGCCCCGAAAATGTGTTGGACCCGCAAAAAAGTGTCGAGGTCGATGAAACTCGCGCTAGGGATGCCAACGAAGAACGCTGGGAAACATAAATTGCACTGGGACCCAAGAAGATCGCGTCCCAGCCCTTGAGAACCACGCTGTAAGCCCAAAAGGTTGCGCCGGGGCCCAAAAAGTCGCAGCTCGTCCCTTGAAAATCAATTCGTACCCGGAATGTCACTCTGCGGCTTAAAAAATCGCTTCAAATACCCACAAAAAAGTCGAGTCTCGGAAAGGAAACGTGTCTACACACCACAAAAAAAATCGCATCGGGAACACGAAGAATCGTTCCGGTGTCCACAAATATCTCGCAGGGGGCCTAAAGAGTTGAACTCGACCCAACAAATCACACCGAGACTCGATCGAATCGACCCCAGCACCGAACAATTCGAAACAAGTCCGGAAAGAAAATGATCCGAAGTGCTTTTCTACTCTGAAGGGTGCCAACGGCTGAAGAAAAGCCCCTTGAGCAACCGCAGTGGCGTACCAAAGGGGCAAATGCCCCCTTCCTACTGAGAGAGGTAGGCTCCCAGGAATCGCGCCGAGGTCCCCAAAAATCACGCTGGGGTCAAAATAAAATCGCGTTGGGCACCTAGAATTCGAGCAGGGGTATCCAAAAAATACAACCGAACCCAAAAAACTCGCACCGTGGCCGGACAATTTGCACCAAGGCCCACCAAAATCGCGCTATGGCTCCAGCTAAGTACAACACGCCCTTAGAACTCTAGTCGGGCCTCAAGTAACAAGTAAGAAGTATATCGCGCCCGGGACCAAACATTGCCGTGAAGAGTCGCAAAATTCCAATTTTGGGTCGGGAAATCAAAAATGCACGACGAATCTCCAAGAAATTGGCGTCGTGGGCCCCATATAAGCACAGTGTGACTCTGAAAATCACATCCGGACCCGGAAAAAAAATCAAGCCGGAGCTTTCCAAAATAAGGAGGGATTCCGAAAAATAAATGTCCGAGGAAGGAAAATCACTCTGGAGCCCCAAACATAGCACCAGATGCATTGCAAATCGCATACGAACACAAAATAACGTACCGGAGCTCTAAAAATCGAGGTGGGAGACGATGATATCTCGCCGGGGGCGCGAACAATCAGGCCGGGGTTCGGACTATGAAAAATCCAGAAAAGATCACCAACCATAGCGTTGAGCCCAGAAAACTGGCGTTGGGTCCCCGGAACCACTCGCCTGGGCCAAAAAAGTCCCACAGGGCCCCCTTGGAATCGCACTGGAGCCCCCAAAATCGCACTGGGTCCCCACAAATGTGCGCCAAAAGCACCAAATAAACACAGTAGAACACTAAGATCACAACTGGAGGTCGAAAATGCATCGGGCACTCCAAAGCGCACCGAGTATCGCAAAAAGCGGCAGGTCCTTAAACATGCGCTGCAGCCCTAAAAGCACACCAAGAGCTCTAACAAAATACACCGGAGGCCCTCAAAGCACACCTGGGTAATGAGACTGTATAAGGGCCTCAAAAACAGGCTGGGGCCCGCAAAAAGCGACATGGTCCTAAAAAAGAACAAAAATACCGGGCACTAAATTGACACATCTGGGTGTTCGAAAACGCCCCGGTACCTGAAAAGAATGTCCGAGGACAAAAAAGCAACAACTCCTCAAAAGATCCGGAGTCTCAAAAATATGCCGGGCCCATGACAAAAATTGGCTGGAGGAAACACATCCGCAGACGAAAAAAAACTCGACGGGTCCCAAGAAAAACACGAAGCCATCGCCTCGGTTCCGTAGCTAATGTGGGAGCATAGTTAGCTAAAGAGATGAGATGCATCAAAGCTTGGCGGGTATCCGGATTTCATAACCACCAGAAAATGTGGGAAGAAGAGAACTAATCATCGAGTTTTCCCAGCGAGCCCCCATATGAAGCATTCCATCATGTCAAATATGGTGCAAGTCTATGATGTGGCAGCAATTATAAAAACGTAGGAAGCCTAACAGAAACTGTAGCATCGCACGAAGTGTGGCGAATGCGCCGAATGCGCAAGACGGGTGTACAAGTGCACGGACGTTGGCGTGGTGGCGACTGGGCGCTATGGACTAAAATAACTGAAATGGGAAAAATGTGCATTTTTAAGTGAATTGTGCAGGTGTACTTTCAGCAGTGTGAGGTGACATATCAAGGGATACCAAAGAAAGACCGTCGAACACGGTGGGCGAGTTATGGTTGAAATCTGATGACTCAGAAACGATGTTGTTAAACTTGACCCCCTCCACAGGACAATTAACTTGGTGGCCAATTCTATTTTTCAATCGGCCCTTTGAAACAATAGTGGTCAAAATACGGACCTTTTATTGAGGGTAGGTGGGCCCCTTCCAAATCCGTTTTCCCCCTGACGCAAATACTAGGTATGTCACTGTCTAGAGCCATGTATTCTGCTTGATTTATTGAGTTTTTGCATGACTTATTGAGCTATTAATAAAATATTCGTCAGTTTTGGTGTAGGTCGCTAGTGTAGGGGCGATATAAAAATACTTTCCCGACTGGTGAGGGGGATAATTCTGGTGTACGTGGGGCACGGGCAAAGCTTGTCCTCTGGTGGGAGCAGAGACTCATCGAGCGTGCTTTCTGGGGGCCGCTCCGACACACTGGGGCATCTGGCCTCCACGTTGCAGCCCCTTCCTATTGACATAGCCCTACTGGTGGCGGGTGGAGGGGTGACGGTTAGGTTCCCACTCTCGACAAATGATCGTACGACCCCCGCACATGACATCTCTGAGCCCTGAAATATATCTTAACTCTGAACTATGAAGGTCATCTCTGATATTTCCAAGCTTCGCCTTAGCCGTGCAGTGGCCAACAGGAGCTTCGCCTTAGCCGTGCAGTGGGCAACAGGAGCTGCGCCTTAGCCGTGCAGTGGGCAACAGGAGCTGCGACAAGGGCACGGCCAGCCGTCAAAGGGCTTTCGAAGGCTTCGGAATGACGTCATGACCTCTGGTGGGAGCATAACCACAATAAAAAGCAATTTCGGGCAGTATAACCGGTCAGATGGATAGATTGACTTGCAATAGATGCATCGAATGCTGGATGAGGAAGGAGGTCTAGACTTCCTTTGTGTTCTTCGTCAGGGGCACCTTGATTCAGAGGCGCCTTCGGTTGCCTCCAGTGAAGCAAAATCGTAATGGCCTGGGGGCGCATGGGAGGAACTGGGGGCACTTGGCCACCCAGTCGGTCTTATAAAAATGGCCTACCTACACGATTGTTTGGCTTGGTGAGAGGTTTCTGGCCTTGCACACAAGCATTGACCGGAGTTCTTTGATAGTGTCTGCTGGTGCATCACGCTTCGTTGTGGCTCGACGTGCTGCCGGCAGCTAGCTGGCCGACCCTGCCCGCTCCACTAGACACGGTCGTGTGCGCAAGCAGTACTAAAGAGTTAGGTACACACGTGTCGATGCTGTTTATTTGGATGACTTGCGAGATGAGGATGTCCTATAAACAACAGCCTTCCCGTTCGGCAGGTGGGGAGGGGAGGGGAGCAGGTGTAGCCAACTACGCCAACCAGAGGATCCAACACATACCGTCCCAGGACTGTCGCAGAGGCATGATCAGCTAGGTGGTGACGACACGCGCCCAGCCGTGCCACCTGCTGCCCCATTTTAATTACTAAAAACTGTGTTGCCATCTAGCGGAGACATGCTAGTTTTTCCACCCGAATTCTCTGGCGCCCCAACCGAGATTGTTGGGCTCTTGCACATTTTTTTTGTGGACCACGACACATTTGTCGGCGTCCTACGTGATTTTTGCGGGGCCTCTTGCTTGATTTTACAAGCTCCAGAGCGATTTTCCTGGCCATTGTTGTTTTTCTAGGTTCCTACTTAATTTGTGAGGGCCTGGATTGATTTTTCCTGATCCCGGTGCGATTTGGGATGCTTCCACGTTAATTTTTTAGGGGGGGGGTGCCTGAGCGTGGTTGTTCTGGGCCCGGCGTAATTTTCTGAGCCCCTACGAGATCCCTTGTGGCCCACTGTCTCTCATGGCAGGGTGGTAGTTGCCTCTTTGGCCCTGCATGTCATTGATTGCAACATGGCAATGGCCGATGATATATAACAATTTTTTGCAAATAATTTCCTGATGCCTCAGGTTGGCTGTGCAGTTAACACATACACCAAAGCTACAACTGACAATGCTTTGCTTTGTTTCACAAGTTTGTACCGATGGATCCGCAAAGTCATTAATTTCTAAGGAGCAATTTTGCCGACCACGGCCAAGTCCTGGATGAATCTTCGTGCAGGTTGGGGAAGGAGAGCATGATAGTTTGGCACCCCTTCAGACCGTTGGGGGGGGGGGGCTCCCCTAGATCCGCTAATACTAGCCCACCAGGGTAAGAAATGCTACCCTAACGTATATTGCGGCGCAGACTAAAGTTCTACTCATTGGCCTTGATATATAACTAGACAGACAACTCGACTTTTCAAAAAGTTCCCGCCGACGGCGCCGCATATGGGCAAAACGCCGGCGCTGGCGGGCGCTGCGCAATGTGTTATGGATGTGAAGCGATGGTGCTGGGGTGGTCCAGGTGGTGAAAATGATGATACGATTTTCAAATGATACTGTCACACTTTTGTTTCATATGTAGCAAAAGTGCTATATCAAACCCATACCACATCATCTATTCCCCATTAAGCCCGTACTCCGACCTGCCGTGTCCCTGCCGTTCATCCCCTTGTAGAGACGGATGGGTACGGAGGGCACAGGGGACATGTGTCCGCTCATGGCAAGGTGGCGCCCATCTTACCAGGAAAAATGGTCCTCCAGTGAGACTCGAGTACAGCCCATTCTAATTTTCCAGCCAACGGCGCCCCTCGAGATGAAAATATGCCCCTTATCATCATTGAGTGCACCCCCTTTAATTTTCAGCCGAAGTCTCCCTTCGAACACCCTCCAGTGCGCCCCTCTCGAAATTTTCAGCTAAATGTGCTCCTTAGGGCTCATCCAGTGGCTCCAGACATGCCCTCCTTCCATGAAAATCCTGGATCCGCGTCTGCCATCTTGGTTACGCCCTTGGAAGGGGCTCCGGGCTAATAGAAAGAACTGCAATTAAAGATAAAGTTCTGAGCGCACGGATGTTGATTTCTGACAATTATTGGGGCGGGAGGCAAAATACATGAAGGCAATGGGTAGGCCCAAATCCATTGGGGATGCACACTCCATACCGTCCCATGTTAGCGTTTGAAATTATTCGGGGGGGAGAGGCAAAGCCAACATTGATGGGCTACTTTCCCCCGCAAAGGATATAAAACAGCATCCCTGCCTGAGAGTCAACCCGTGCCCTGCAGAATGGCTATACCAGAGGATGATTCAGGGAAATATACCCCCATGGAATTTGGAGCCCGCTCCCCTCCAGGAAGGCTCGATTGCTCCCCCTCATGTTGTTTAACCAGAAGCACCCCTTCTGGTTACCAGAACCAGAGGGACCCAAGTAGATATGAAGGATCCTGGGCTGACGGAGGGGGCCTCCGGTTATTTGAAGATCGTGACACTGGGGACCTCTCGGCCTGACGGAGAGGGCCCGCCAAGGAAAGAAATCCCCTCGTCCAACAGCGAGGGCTCCTGTGTAGTCACGGGGCCCATATCACTCAAAGGGGTGGGGGCAGTCTACCAGGCGCCCTTTGCAAATGTGTGCGGCCTCTTAGGAAAATCATGTGTGCCTCCTGGGCACAGGAACCCTTCATATCGGCTCCGGACCCTCTCCGGCCCCTAGGGACACTCCCTCGTCTCAGCGACCATCTCCGTCTGCTCAAAGGCCCTCTTCGTTGGCCCAGAGGCTCTCTTTACTGGTCGGGCCATCGAGGTCAGCCTGGGGGTCCTTCCAACGACTCGGGCCCCCGACTTCTACCCGTGGGAACTCTCCGTTGACTCGGGGGCCGTCTTTATCAGCCCGGAACCGCCTCCATCAATCCGCGCCCCTTTCGTCGGCCCAGGGACCATTCACGTCGACTCAGGGGCACTTTAATTGTCAGCACTTGGGCCCTCTCCGATCGCGCGAATGTCCTCTGGAGTGACAAATGTGGGTCAGCTTGAGCCCCGAAGGGGCCAAAAGCGTGACCCCATGTCCCCTGAATCCGCTACCGGGTGACAAATTAACAAAAGTTATTTAGATATATCGGATTGAATTGGCCATATTATTACTAGCAGCATTAAAAAATGTAACGAGAGCATACTTTTTATCTAGGCTTCTCACGTTTTCCGCCATCCGTGTTACTTCTGCCTACCAAAAGAAAAAGCATGCCATGACTGGTCCACTGGAACTGCGCCACAATCCTAGGCAATGCGATGTCCTGGATTCAGGTGCCTTGCTGAGGCACTGCGTGCTTGCTTTTAGAGTGCATTGTTGGTCCACCGTTGGCACTTATGATGGCGGTCATCTTGCAAAGCTTTGAGCTTTTTCGATGACGGATTGATGTGGGGAAGATCGAGAGAAACGGTCCTGGAGCCATAACCTTCGACCTTGGGTGGTCCAACCGCCCAAGGAGGCCATATAGGGTCTTATCCATGCTCGTGATACCCATTCTGGTTTTTTTTCTTCCGAATTCCAGACTCGAGGTTAGCTTTGTTGTTAGTTGCATATCACTCTTTATCGGTTGAATGTCCTTCTGTCGCGATTATTGTATTTCTTTCATGACATTTTGCGTCGGTGTGTTGACGTTTTGCACTCCATGTTCAGCACTTGACACCTTACTCGCCAGGCGATAGGCTTGTGCCTCCAAATGGACCACATGTCGCCTATTTGGTTCGTGTTCAGTTACTTCCTGCACACGGGCCATGGTCGTTACCACATTGGCAGCACAGCACCGCACTGATGTTCATTCGTGATGTATGATTCTGCTCCACGTGGACATCGCCTCCCTTGCCCAGCATGGGCATTCCCTCCCCTACCCAGCGTGGGCATCGCCTCCCATATCCAGCGTGGGCATCGCCTCCCTAGCGTGGGCATCACCTCCCCTGCCCAGCGTGGAAATCGCCTCTCCAACGCGAGCATTGCCTGTCCTCTCCAGCGTGGGCATCGCCGGCCATTGAGCAATAGATGCTTCAGTGAGGATAATACGATGCCGGGCTCCACAGGCTCCACAGACACGTGGCTGTGGAGCCAGGTGCGATATAGCCACACCACTCCGGCCCAGTACGGTGTGGCAGCCGCCATGTCCAGTCGAGGTGGCCGCCGCCGCGTCGGTGTTCACGACACGGTCAGGTGATCGTCGGTGCCGACTGGCCGGCGCCAGTCCGTCACGGTGACTCGACGCGACGGTGGCCGGCGGCGGCGCGGCCACACAGAGCGCCACACGACGGGCCACAGGTGGCGGCCGGCGGCGGCGCGGCCACACAGGGCGCCACACGACGCGCCACAGGTGGCTGCCGCCACTACTGCACCACACACCGGCCCCCGGGCTACAGCTGTAGTCAGGCATGGCGGTGTGGTGTGGTGTGGTGTGGTGTGGTGTGGTGTGGTGTGGTGTGGTGTGGTGTGGTGTGGTGTGGTGTGGTGTAGTGTGGTATGATGTGGTATGGTGTGGTACGCTGTGGTGTGGTGTGGTGTAGTGTGGTATGGTGTGGTTTGGTGTGGTACATTGTGGTGTGGTGTAGTGTGATGTAGTGTGGTGTGGTGTGGTGTGTTGTGTTGTGGTGTGGTGTGGTGTGATGTGGTATGGTGTGGTGTGGTGTGGTGTGGTGTGGTGTGGTGTGGTGTGGTGTGATGTGGTGTGGTGTGGTGTGGTGTGGTGTGGTGTGGTGTGGTGTGGTGTGGTGTGGTGTGGTGAAGTGGCGTACCTAGGATTTGCGCTAGGAGGAAGGGGGGCTAATGGATTGGGGGGGGGGGTGGCACCTACCCCCATTCTTTAAAAAAATTCCCGGATTTCAACCACTAATCTTTTCAAAGGGGCCCTTTTATTTTTAGATAAATTAATTAGCGACCAGCTTAATTGTCCTGTGGAGGAGGTCCGATCCACCACCATCGTTTCTGAGTCGCCGAATTTCAACCCTAACTCCCCCATCCTGTTCGAAGGGCTTCTTTCGAAGGAAAAAATCGCACCTATAGTCCAAAATTCCAGCCGGGACCCCAAGAATTTCGCTTCGGGATCCAGGCTAAGTATATCTACAACAGGGCTCCGAAGATAGCTCGCTCCGGCTCCCGAAAAATCGCACCGGGATCCCCAAAATCGCGTTGGCGCTCAAAACATTGCTGTTGTGGTTGCAAATATTCGTATCATGGTCCCAAATATATCCAGCGGGGCCCGGAAACTCGCACCGGTACTCGAAAACTCGCACCGAGACACGCAAGATCGTGCCGCTTTCAAGGAAAAAAAATCGCGCTACGGACCAGAAATCCTACGGAACCCGAAAAATTAAATCAGGCCCTCGAAATTGAGCAGGAAACCCGTAACATCAACCGGGATGAGAAAAACCGACCATATACACCCAAATTCGCACCGTGCCCTATTGAGAAAAAAAATCCCATGTGATCGACATGCATTATTCATCTTGGATTCCACATCATGGCCTGGATTGTCTCATGAGGAAAACCAAATCTCGTTGAGATGGATAGAATCCTATGGATAAACCAAAATAGTCCTATGGTAGTGTTGGGACAGTGCCATGTATATGAATGTCGGGCACATGAAACGCCTCATTACTTTTTAGGAGCCCTTCCCTCGTGTATTCAGGAGGCGTCCCTTTTTAAGCAACCGACCCTAATCTCCCCAGAAACTGGTCTAAGAGATTTCAAGTGCGGTGGGTGCCAGTGGCGTACCTAGGATTTGCGCTTGGGCGACAAAAGGACTTAGAGCAGGCCCACCTACCCCCATTTCTTAAAAATGTCCCCCGGATTTCGACCCCCCATTTTTTTGTCTTCAAATGGGCCCATTTTATTTCTTAAATGAAATATTTCGTGACAAACTTAATTATCCTGTGAACGGCCCAATCTACCACCATCGTTTCTGAGTAACCGGACTTAAATCCAAACTCCCCTCATCCTGTTCGAAGGTTTTCTTTGCGTATCCCTTCATAAGTCACCCCACACTGCTGAAATTACACCTGAACAAAACACTAAAAGATGTAATATTTTCCAATTTCAGGCATTGCAGTTAATGACGCCCGGTCACCAAAACGTCAACGTTCATGCACGTGTACGTCCGACTTGCGCATTCGGCGCATTCGCCACACTACCGGCGATTCTCCAGATTCTTATAGACCTCCCACGTTTTGCTAATTGCTGTCACATGACAGTTTCGTTCCATATTTGACGTGTGGAATGCTTCGGATGGGGGCTCGCTGGAAAAATACGATTAATTCAATTCGATGATTAGTTCTCTTCCCACATTTTCTGGTGGTTAAGAAATCCGGAGATCCGCTGAGCTTTGATGTACCTCATCTCTTTGGTTAAATATGATCCCATATTGGCTACCGAATCGAGTCGCTGGTTCGGTGTTCTTCTGGACCAGTTGTGTTTTTATTCGTCTACGGATGTGTTTTAGGGTTGCAGCAAATTTTTGTCAGAGGTCCGGCACATGTTTGAGACTACGGCTCTTTTTTTATAGAGTTTTGTTGCTTTTTGTTCACGAACGATATTTTTTTAGGTATCGGCGCGTTGTGATTGTGATTGTGACCTCGATGTAATTTATTTAGTGCCCGGTCTTTTTGTTTATTCTTTAGGGCCATGTCGCTTTTTGAGGGTCCAGTCTGTTTTTGATGCCCCATGCGGTCTCATGGCACGGTGTTCCTTGATGGCCTCCGTTTTTTTTTTTAGATCTCCCGGTGTGTTTATTTAGGGCTGCAACGGATGCTTTAACACGCGCCCTGGAGGGCCTCTGAGAATTACGCGCACTGGAGGGGGGGCGGATTCCGCCCCCCTAAGATCTCGGCTCCTAGTAAAGCTGGAGGAACGAAATTTGCAGGGTGGATGGGCACGGTAGTGAACTCTATTGTGTGCAATTTTCGTGACCTTAGGTCAATATCTTCAAGGTCAAATGAGGTCAGATTGGCAAAATTTTCCGGTTTTGCGTGGCTTGGCTTGTCATCGTTATGGATCGCTGTGATTGTGTTTAAATGCCCAAAAATGGGCATCAATGATGTTTTGGACATTACTAATGATGCAATGCAGATGCTAGACCCAACATTTGACCTCAGGTCACCTATATAGCACCACTTTATCAGGTCAGTTACCTGTTCCAGTTACCGGAACCGGCCGCCAGCCCGACTGCTCCGTCGGGCAGCTCGGAGCAATCGTCTTCGTGAAGAAGGGAGTGAAGTACATGAATAAAGTATGGAAACGCAAAGACAAACAGTACAAATGACAACCAGTAGTGCATTTATGGCAACATTCCAGTTGATCAAGTTTGGTTCCATTAACCTGTCATGAACTTGACCTGACTTGACCTTGGTGACCTAACATGACCTTGAAACTATACAGCATATCAATATGCATCAAACAAGTCGCTAGTGTTGCCTAGAACACTTCCCTTTTGTCAGTATACTGGAAGCGCATCAGCGCCGATTTTTGTGGTCTGGCGCTATAACATTTTTTGATTTTAGCGGCCCCTAACTTGAAAAATTTTCGGCCGATTTCCATTTTTCTTGCTTTAAACGACGCGCCGTTCATTTCTAAGCAGGTACACCGAAAATCGCGTAATTCGACCGGTAAAATCTGCAGTTATTTGCGAAAAACCGGAGGGGTGGGCGGATTTCGCCCCCCCCCCCCTCCAATGCGCGTGTTAAGGCCTTGCCGCCTTTAGCGAGACTCGCTACGCTTTGGAGGGCCGGTGTATTTTCGGCATCCCGTTGTGCTCTTATGGTCCCGCTATGCTTATTTGGGGCTTCTGATTGCACATTTGTGGGACCCCAGCACGATCTTCGGGGCTCCGGTATAATTTTTGGGTTCCCGGCACCACTTTTCTGTCCCAGGCGCGTGGTTCCGGGGACCCGAAGCCATTTTCTGGGCTCGACCCAATTTTTGGTGACTTCTTCTGAATGCTTGAAGGTCCGAGTCCCGGCCTGAATTTTTTTGCGGGTACCCGGCGCTCTATTTTTGTGTCCCGCTGCGATTTTTCGAGCTCCGGTACGTTTTCTCGAGGCCGTACGATAATTTGGAAGGTATCTGGTGGCATGTCCGGCTCCGTAGCGATCACCTTGACTCTGGCATTTATTTTTCGGAAGCTCTCTTTATTTTGGGGATCTTCGGCTTCATTTTTATCGAGTCAGATGCGATTTGTAGGGCCATGCTCTACTTCCAGAGGAAAATTGTTATGTCCCGACCCGCATTCTTCCAGGACTACGGACAAGAAGTTTGGGTCCAGGGTGCGATATTTGGGGAGCTCGGCACGAGTTGGCGGGGCGCGTTGCACGTAGCTGGGCCCCAGCACGATTTTGGCGGGCCCGGCGCAAATTTTCGAGGGCCCCGTGTGAGCTTGTTATGCACGCTGTATTCATTTGGAGCCCCCTACGCGAATTATGGGGCCCAGACGCAAATTTATGGGGGCCCATCGTGTTTTTTGGGGACCCCGGCACGATTTTCGGGAGCTCATCCTTTCAAGGCGGGATACATTTTCCACTGGGGCCGCGCAAGGAGTTTTTTTTTCAGCCCATGGAACCCTCCAGAGTAGAAAGGCCCTACGGATAATTTTCTTCGGAAGCTGTTCTGAATTTTTCGTTGCTCGGGTTGATTCGATGAAATCCCCTTGTGATTTTTGGTGGTCGAGTACTATTTTTTGTATGCGAAAAAATGTGTGATATTTTTGGACCCCGGTACGATTATTCGGGTTCCCGATGCGTTTCTTTCGGTGCAACACGTTGCTTGTCTTGGGTCAGACGCGTTTTTTTTGGTGGTTGGTGTCCTTGACACAATTTTCGCGGCCGCAGTGATATTCCGGGTAGGAATTGATTTTTGTGAAGCCAGCTGCGACTTGTGGGGCTCCGGCGCGACTTTTTGATCCCCAAAAAAGACTTTCCCAGCTGGTGGTGTTGGCGGTGGGGATTCCAGCGCACGTGGGGGGCAGGCTAAACTAGTCTTTCGGTGGGGGCAGAGGGTCGTGTAACTTGTTATCTGGGGTCCGCCCCCACGCACTGGGACACGTTCTCACCCCACGTAGCACGCTCTTCCCATTGACAGAGCTTACTGGAGGTGGGAGTTGACAAACGATCATACGACCCAGTACCCATCGCACTTGAAGTCTCTGAGACCAGTCTCTTGGGGAGGTTAGGGACGGTTGTTTAAAAGGGGACGCCTTCTGGATGCCTGAGGGAGGGGCTCCTAAAAGTCGGGAGGGGGACCTATGCGCTACATGGGTATGTCCCAATGTTACCATGGGACTGTTGTGGTTTCTCCATGAGATTCTATCTATCTCAGTAGGATTTCATTTTCCTCATGGGGGAAAGAAGCAATGCTGTGGGATCGCATACGAGTATGTCCCATGGATAATAAATGTCAAACCCATGAATTTTTTTTTGTCACTAGAGCCCGGCGCGATTCTTGGGAGACCACTCCTCTCAGGAGAAAGGGGGGAGGATTTGCCCCTTTAGTACGCCATTGCGGCTATTCATCGAGTTTTTTTTTTGCAGCCGATGGCACCCTTTAGAGTAGAAGGGGCTTTCGTATAATTAGTCTTCTTTTGGATCTGTTCTGAATTTTCCGGTGCTCGGGTCAATTCGATTGAGTATCGGTGTGATATTTTGCGGGTCGAGTTATATTTGTAAGACCCCTGCAGAATGTTGTTGTGCCCCGCCCCTTGTGCGATTTTTGGGACCCCAGTGCGATTTTTTTTCGGTGCCCCGACATGTTTCTTTTCTGGGGCCTGACAGGTTTTTCGGGTCATTGACGCGATTTTTGTGGCCGAAGAGTGACTTTCCGGGTACAAATTATATTTCTGTGGGCAGGCTGCAACTTTTTTTGGGCTCCAGTGCGATTGAAGGAACACGACTTTTGGGGACCCAAGCATGATTTTCAAGGATTACGTTACGAATTATTGGTGGCCACAGCGTGATTATCAGGGGCCCAGGTACGAACTTTTAAGACCACAGCGTCATTTTCAGGATCCTGATTCGACACTGGGATCTCATCGTGATTTTCAGGGGCCCTGGCCCGACCTTTTGGGCCCCAGTATGATCTTGGGGGGCCCGGCCTGTCTTTTTTGTGGCCCTGAACGACAATTTTCAGGGGCGCCGTCGAGACTTCTTGTGGCCCCAGCATGATTTTCATGGGCCCTGCCCGACGTTTTGAGGCCCGAGCATGATTTTCTGGCGCCCGGTGCGCGTTTTTCAGGGCCCCAGCGGTATTCTAAGGGACCCCCAGCGGCATTTGTAGGCCCCTGGAACGATTGTTGGGGCCCGCAATTGCGATTTCCATGGTCATTGGTACGATTTTGGAGGCCCAGCGTCATTTCAGGGGCCCTGCGCGACTTCTGAGGCTCACAATATGATTTCAAGGGGCCCCAGTGTAATTTGCATGGGCTTTGGTGAGATTTGGGGGCCCCCAGTGTCATTGTCAGGGCACCCTGCTCAACTTTTTGGGCGCCCAATGTGATTCTTAGCGGCCCCAGTGTGATTTTTCGTGGCCCCAGCGGGATTTTTAGGGTGCCTGACGCATTTTTACCGAACCACGGCGCGATTCTTGGGGGACCCACAACCTTTCGTGGGCGGGGGGGGACACTACCCCTTTGCCCACTTCGGTACACCACTGCACTGGTGCGGTGTGTTGTGGTGTGATATGTGGTGTGGTGTGGCATGTGGTGTGGTGTGGTGTGGTGTGGTATGTGGTGTGGTGTGGTGTGGTATGTGGTGTGGTATGTGGTGTGGTATGTGGTGTGGTATGTGGTGTGGTATGTGGTGTGGTATGTGGTGTGGTATGTGTTGTGGTATGTGGTGTGGTATGTGGTGTGGTATGTGGTGTGGTATGTGGTGTGGTGTGGTATGTGGTGTGGTGTGGTATGTGGTGTGGTGTGGTATGTGGTGTGGTGTGGTATGTGGTGTGGTATGTGGTGTGGTGTGGTATGTGGTGTGATGTGGTATGTGGTGTGGTGTGGTATGTGGTGTGGTGTGGTGTGTGGTATGTGGTGTGGTGTGGTATGTGGTGTGGTGTGGTATGTGGTGTGATGTGGTATGTGGTGTGGTGTGGTATGGGGCGTGGTGTGGTATGTGGTGTGGTGTGGTAACTGGTGTGGTATGTGGTGTGGTATGGTATGTGGTGTGGTATGTGGTGTGGTATGTGGTGTTGTATGTGGTGTGGTATGTGGTGTTGTATGTGGTGTGGTATGTGGTGTGGTATGTGGTGTGGTATGTGGTGTGGTGTAGTGTAATGTAGTGTGGTGTAGTGTGGTGTGGTGTGGTTTGGTATGCTGTACTGTTCGGTGTTGTGCTGTGGTGCGGTATGGTGTGTGGTGTGGTGTAGTGTGGTGTAGTGTGGTGTGGTGTGGTGTGATGTGATGTGATGAAGTGTGGTGAGGTTTGATATGCTGTCCCGTGCGGTGTTGTGGTGTGTGGTGTGGTGTGGTGTGTGGTGTGTGGTGTGTGGTGTGTGGTGTGTAGTGTGATGTGGTGTGGTGTGGTGTGGTTTGCTATACTGTGCTGTGCGGTGTTGTGGTGTGGTGCCGTGTGATGTGTGGTATGTGGTGTGGTGTGGTGTGGTATGGTGTGGTGTAGTGTGGTGTGGTTTGGTATGCTGTGCTGTGCGGTGTGTGCGATTTCTGTGGGCAAGCTGCAACTTTTGGGGCTCCGAAGTGACATTTGGGTCCCCCAGTGTGATTTTCAAGGATTCCGTTACGACTTTGTGGGACCCCAGGCGTGATTATCAGGGGTCCAGGTACGAACTTTTAAAACCACAGCGTCATGCTGGGATCCCAAGAAGTCTCGACGGCGCCCCCAAAATTGTCGTTCAGGGCCCCCAAAAGACAGGCCGGGCCCCTCAAGATCACATTGGGGCCCAAAAGGTCGGGCCAGGGACCCTGGAAATCGCGATGAGTGTGGTGCGGTGTGATGTGTGGTATGTGGTGTGATGTGGTGTAGTCTGGTGTGGTGTGGTTTGGTATGCTGTGCTGTGCGGTGTTGTGGTGTGGTGTGGTGTAGTGTGGTGTGATGTTGGTTCGCATGCTGTGTTGTGCGGTGTTGTGCTGTGGTGCGGTGTGGTGTGCTGTGGTGTGGTGTGTGGTATGTTGTGTGGTGTGGTGTAGTGTGGTGTGGTGTGGTGTGGTGTGGTGTGGTTTGGTATGCTGTACTGTGCGGTGTTGTGCTGTGGTGCGGTGTGGTGTGGTGTAGTGTGGTGTGGTGTGGTGTGGTGTGGTGTGGTGTGGTGTGGTGTGGTGTGGTGTGGTGTGGTGTGGTGTGGTGTGGCGCGGTGTGGTGTGGTGTGGTGTGGTTTCGCATGCTGTGTTGTGCGGTGTGGTGTGCTGTGGTGCGGTGTGGTGTGCTGTGGTGTGGTGTGTGGTATGTTGTGTGGTGTGGTGTAGTGTGGTGTGGTGTGGTATGGTTTGGTATGCTGTACTGTGCGGTGGTGTGCTGTGGTGCGGTGTGGTGTGGTGTGGTTTGGTATGCTGTGCTGTGCGGTGTTGTGGTGTGGTGTGGTGTAGTGTGGTGTGGTGTGGTTTCGCATGCTGTATTGTGCGGTGTTGTGCTGTGGTGCGGTGTGGTGTGCTGTGGTGCGGTGTGGTGTGCTGTGGTGTGGTGTGTGGTATGTTGTGTGGTGTGGTGTAGTGTGGTGTGGTGTGGTATGGTTTGGTATGCTGTACTGTGCGATGTTGTGCTGTGGTGCGGTGTGGTGTGATGTGGCGTGGTGTGGTGTGGTGTGGTGTGGTGTGGTGTGGTGTGGTGTGGTGTGGTGCGGTGCGGTGTGGTGTGGTGTGATGTGGTTTCGCATGCTGTGTTGTGCGGTGTTGTGCTGTGGTGCAGTGTGGTGTGCTGTGGTGCGGTGTGGTGTGGTGTGGTGTGGTGTGGTGTGGTTTCGCATGCTGTGTTGTGCGGTGTTGTGCTGTGGTGCGGTGTGGTGTGCTGTGGTGTGGTGTGTGGTATGTTGTGTGGTGTGGTGTAGTGTGGTGTGGTGTGGTATGGTTTGGTATGCTGTACTGTGCGGTGTTGTGCTGTGGTGCGGTGTGATGTGGTGTGGTGTGGTGTGGTGTGGTGTGGTGTGGTGTGGTGTGGTGTGGTGTGGTGTAGTGTAGTGTGGTGTGGTTTGGTATGCTGTGTTGTGCGGTGTTGTGGTGTGCTGTGGTGTGGTGTGTGGTATGTGGTGTGGTGTGGTGTGTGGTGTGGTGTGGTGTAGTGTGGTGTGGTGTGGTTTGGCATGCTGTACTGTGCGGTGTTGTGCTGTGGTGCGGTGTGGTTAGGCACGGTGTGGAGGACAGCTGTGGGCAGTGGTCGTGCTGCTGGCCGGATTGTGGCTGGATATAGCGGCGGCGCTACGTCGGAGCAGATGTGCTCGATATGTTCGAGTACGGCGATATCAGCGGACAGGTGTGCGTTCAGTGGACATTTGCGCTGGTGTTGGCGGTGAGGCGGGGTGGCGCTCGCTGAGGTGCGCGCTGTTGAGTCTGACACGCTCTCATGTCGACGGTGTGATCAGTCATCTCATTATACAGTAGGGTGAAATACGACAGTGCGATCAGTCATCTCATTCTACAGCAGGGTGAAATACGACAGTGTGATCAGTCATCTCATTCTACAGCAGGGTGAAATACGACAGTGTGATCAGTCATCTCATACTACAGCAGGGTGAAATGCGACAGTGTGGTGGTGGCCGCCCGTGACCCCAAGCTGTGAAATACGATGGTGTAGCGGTGGCTCTCCGTAACTATAAGCCGTGTAATACGACAGTGTGATGGTGGTCTCCCGTGACCACAAGCTGAAAGACGGACGGACGGCTACGTCGGGTGCGGCTGACCTGACCTGGTAGACGTAAGTCGTAGTCGAGTGTTCACGTCTTCTCGTCGAGCACCGGTAAGCGACTCACGATCACTGGCAGCGAGGCCGGGACCTGACCACAGTCAACATGTGGTCCGAGGACTAGAGTTGGTGGCCTTTCAACCTGACTACGCCATCGGTACCGGGCCTGACCACAGTCAACATGTGGTCCGTTACCAACATGTGGTCCGTGACCAACATGAGTCAACATGTGGTCTTAGGCGGGTATCAAACGCTCAGCTGACAAGCTAAACCACCGGCGGTAACCGCGGCTGGACTATTGTGAAGCAACTAATCTAAACTGCAAGCAGTGCACCATCCTTCAGTTCCGGCTGTGTCCCGGCTTCTTGTATTGACTCGCCAACACCTGTGTTGCCTGTTCACCAGCACGTTGCTGGCTCGGTCTCGGGGCGCGTGTTGCCAGGTGGCGATGCGCGGCGAAGAGTCGCGCAATCTGGTCACCCAGTCGGGTAACTGGCGCAGCTTGCCGGCCATCGCGAGTGTGACTGAGACTCGTTGCGGCTGGCTGCACCAGATCGGTCGGAGGTCGTCGGTGCCGACGTGGTGCGACACGATCGCCATCGTCATCCCTGGACACAGTGTCGCTGGCATCGCGTCACGCCACGCTCCTCTCGACACGGCTTCCGGTTCCCGTTCCGGCTCCGGCCCCGGCTCCGGCCCCGGCCCCGGCTCCAGGTCACGCGCCGGCTCCAGGTCACGCGCCGGCTCCAGGTCACGCGCCGGATCCAGGTCACGCGCCGGCTCCAGGTCACGCGCAAGCTCCAGGTCACGTGCCGGCTCCAGGTCACGTGCCGGCTCGCGAGGCTGCCGTCCCCGCAGATGGAGCACACGGCACCTCTTCGGATGCCTCCGCCGCGTCTGGAAGGGGGTCCGCTTCAAAGGTGAGGTGTCGCCGGCAGTGGCTGAACAATCTTCGTGTCGATACAGTCCGCTTCGTGTCGATACAGTCCACTTGTGATTCATTGACGAATACCCGAATGTAGTGCCTGGCCGCAGGGACGGATACAGGTGGAGGGCACGGGGGGCATGTTCCCCCTCCTATGGGAAAGCGGCGCCCTTCCGGCCGGAAAAGGCCCCTCTCCAGGGAGGCTAGAGTGCATCCCTTTCCCCTCGTTCAACGGATTTGTCAACCACAAGCACCCCTGTCAGAGGAAAAGGCACCATTTTTAGACGAAAATAGCTACAGATCTTATCTGCCATTAACTCTGCGCTAACCCAAATATTTCATGATATATTGGGCTTTACGTGGCTTTTCGCCGTAGCCCTCAATGCATTCTGCCCTCCAAGCTAGTTGACGGTTTTGCGGCTTGGCGGCGCGACGGTTCATGCCCCCTTGAGTCTGTGTAGTCCACAGCTGGCACAACATTTTGATTGGTCAGTATCTGACGACCCCATGGGTAGTGACCATTTTCCAAACTGGCTGACATATGGAGGAAACTCAACACTGGGTACCAGACCCTAGGGATGGAACCTACGCACGGCTCACCGGGCCAAATTCGAAGATCAACTCAAGGACGTATTCTCCATTCCAACAGGACAAAAACTACACTCAATAGATAAATTATCATCGCTGCTTTTAGAGGCAACATCAGGGTGCATCAAGAAAACGTCTTGATCCCCTTGTTGAACTCTTGTCCCATGGTGGGTCATTGAATGCTGAGATGCAATTCGGGCACGACGCCGCGCATTCAACACATTTAATCACAACAGTACCACAACTAATCTCATCCTGTTTCGAAAGGCGAGAGCGATGGTACTTCGCACCATCTCAGAAGCCAAACGTACATCATGGAGGGCAAGTAGCACCACCCTGAATCGGCCTAGCTCCTCGTCATAGGTGTGGTCTCGAGTGAAAAAATTGCCGGTACATATTGTTCAGTCCCCCTCCCTGTGTTAAGAATAGCTGACCATGACATTAATCATCCTGCGGAAATTGCCCATGAGATTGGTCGTGCTGTATCACAAAGAAGTCAAGGCAGCACTGATCATCCTGAGTTCTTACGCTACAAAGCTGTATGCGAGTCGATGCTAGTTGATCTTACCACCTCAGTGCGCCATTCATACAATCGTCGTTTTACCTTAAAAAAAATTAACTTACGTCATCGAATCACTCCGGACTACGCCAGAGGGACCTGATGGAATCAACAACGCCATGCTAACGCGCCTTCCGCCCTGAGCTCTTATCTCCCTTCTTGCCTATTTCAACTCCTTGTGGCTCGGCTGCCATTTTCCCCTCCTCTTGGCTAGAAGCCATTGCAATCCCCATTGTGAAACCAGCTAAGACTGGCCGTGATCTTCTAAATTATCGCCCCTCTCTTTAACAGCATGTCTTTGTGAGCTCATGGAACGGATGTTACACGTTCGCCTCAGTTGGTTTCTCGAGAAAGAAAACATCCTCACAGGCTCACAGTCCAGGAAGTGTTGTGTCCAGGAAAAATCGTAGCGCTCTAGATCACGTTTTGCGACAAGAAACATAAATAAAACACAACTTCATGCAAAATATCCAAGAGGGAGCTTTTTTTCTGCATAGAGGCTACCGACGACACCGTGTGGCTATACATAATACTTCGGAACGTGTAGAACCATGGGATACGCGGACCTATGGGAACATTTTTAAAGAACTTTCTCTGTGACCGTACCTTCCGTGTCCGCGTCAGAAACCATGTATCTCCACGTTTTGTGCAGGAGAACGGTGTCCCACAGGGGAGCGTACTTAGCGTCGCGTTGTTTGTAATTATAATCAATGACATTGAAAACGGACTCTCACCAAGTATTGGAAGGTCACTTTTCGTTGATGACTTGGCTATTTGGTCCTGTGCGGCGCGATTACCATCCATGGCGAGACAGCTACAGATGGCCGTAGCCTGTCTTGAAAAATGGACGATTGTAAACGGCGTCCGATTATCTACCTCCAAAACGGGTGCCGTTCACTTCTGTCGACGTCGTCTCCACTGTCCGGATATGGTAGTCCAGTTATATGACCAGCAAATCCTGTGCGACCAGCCCGCTTTTTCGGCTTCATTTTCGACAATCGGCTATCCTACAGCGCCAGTCTCAATACTTTGTGAGATAAGTGCTTCAGAGCAATGAATATAATGCAATGTGTTTCACGAACTGATTACGGAGCTGACAGAGCAACTCTTCCCTCCCCGTCTTTCCGGTCATATCCTCACACCCAGTCTCGGGGGGGGTGATACATACCCCCCCTCTAATCTCCAAACTAAGCGTCGCACGAAAACGAAAGAGGTGTCATCGGAAAACGTCGACGAGTAGAGCCAGACACCACCCCCAAAATTTTATCCCCCAAAAGTGACGCCACTAGGTGGACTAGGTTTCCACGACTTACATCATGTTTTTGGCTCTGGGGAGTTCATTTTGGGGGAAATTTGAAGACAAAAATCACTTGGAATAAGAAAAGGAAGGCGAAATCGTCCATGGCCCTAAATAAAATGTTTGCCTACCCAGAAATCAAAATTGAATTATTTTTTTATTTGCAAAATTTTGAGTTTTACATATTCTTTGGTTGTATTTTTTCTAATTGGTATAGCGGACCGAAAAACGTTGTGCGAAGTCAGCTTGCTCTCATAAAAAATGCTTACTTTAGCCAGAACCTTCGATTTTAGCTCTAATGGGCAAATATGCAAAACTGATGTCATCAAAAACGGAAAAATAAAACATTCCTCTGGTGCGTTTTGTTTCGTCCCTAAAGATAAGCAAACGCTGAGAGTTTCATTAAAATATCTTCATCCGTTAAAGCGTGACGACTGCTTTAACTTTTCTGAAGGTGACCTCACTTGACCTTGACTAACTCGTTGACCCTAGATGACCTAAACTCAACATTTTGACACAACACGCCAAATTGATGTGGAAAAAGGTATGCCAAATTTCAGCGTGCTGCCGGGCGCCGTTCTTTCAATATCCGTAGAAAACTTTAGGGGGGAGGCGCATATCAACCCCCCCCGAGACGGGAGCGGATTAATATTATGTCGATCTCTTATCCGCTCGAAGCTCGATTACGCGTCCTTTACATATGACGGTGTCAGCAGAACCATTCCACGACAAATCTACCAGGCAAAGGGGTGATTGTGCACCCTCATGTCTCAGATTTTGAGCAAAATTGGTGTATGAGGTTAATTTCTGGGAGGTCACGCTTCAAGGCTATGTCCGGTGGCCGATAACTGAGGTAATTATCACTCCAAATATAAATATCTAGATATTTTTGGACTCGCAAAGATTCAAGGAATCCAATTCGGACAATATTTGTAATATGTGATGAATAATACAAGAGTTACCCATGACCGGAAGTTACGTGACCTCCGGTGACCTCGATGCCCGTTTTTTTTATTGACAGAATGGAAGGACCATGTCCTGGCTTGATATGTAGCAAAAAATAACGCGTTTTTTCTATAAAAACTTATTTGGAGAGCGCAAACTTTACCATATTTGGATATTTTTTTACTTGCAAAGTTTCAAGGAATCCAATTCCGGTAACATTTTTATTTGTGATAAATTATTGACAAGTTACCCCATGACCTCAGGTCACGTGACCTCCGGTGACATCGATGCCCGTGAAAAAGTACTTTTTGTGATTTGCACGACGATTTGCTTGACATATAACAAATACAAATAATAGCGTTTTTGCTACAAATGTTCGTTTGGAGAGGGCAAACTTTATCATATGTGAAGATTATCGAGGATTGAACTTCTAACTCGGCCAGGCCGGGCTGTCAGCAGAGCCCAAGCCAAGAAAGGGCCCCTGACTTGATGGCCAGGGTCCAAACGTTTGAAAAGGGCCCTCTGGCTTGCCGGAAAGGGCCCTTGGTCGTCAAAGAGGGCCCCTGAAATGACGGAGGGGCCCTAGTTGCTGCATGGGATCTCGGGCCGTCAGAAAGGGCCCTTGGGTCGACGGAAGTGGCCCAAGCTGTTGAAAGAGGGCCTCCGGCCTGACAGGAGAGGCCCTGGATCGCTAAGGAGGTACCCTGCGCCGACAAAGAGGACCCCTAGCCGTTGGAGGACCAGGGCCGTCGGGTAGAGCCCAGAGCCAGAATGAAGGGCCCTTGGGCCGATGAGGGCCGGAACCGCACAGGGACCCCTTGCATGATAGAGGAGGCCGAAGCTTTGAAGAGGAGATTCCGGCCGGACAGAGAGAGTGCTAAGCCGTGAAAGAGGGTCTCAGAGCTGACAGCGGGCCTCAGGCCGATAAGGAGACCCCAAGCTTCGAAGACGATTCGGGCTGAAGCGGAGGTTTCCCGGTGCTACGTAAAGGGCTCCTAAGCCCATGGAGGCGTTCGGGCTACTACGCAGTAGTGTCGTTTCCAAGGGGTGAAGGGATGCCCGCTCCCTGTCGATCCAAATGGAGCCCTTCAGGCGACCGCCCTGAGGGGCAGAAATATAACCGAAGAAATGCTGAAGTACATCTAATAGCTTGTGTGGAAAGTGCCCTTGATACGTGAAGACGTCTACCCTGAGGGTTAGCAAGGGCCATGCAGATAAGAGATGACCCGCCCGAGAGCCGGAGTGCCTATACCAGCTGGAAAGAGAAGTCTCAGCTGGAATTGGCCCCTAACGGCTGAGGAATAAACAGGCACGTGAGGGTCGGAGAAGGCTGGGATGCTCCTTGGGTCTGAAAGGCCACCTGAGGGATGAACAGGACCGATGCGAGCTAAAGAGGACTAGTGAGGGCCCACCTCAGATCTGAAATTCCCCGAGATGAGAGCTAGACAGGACTATTGGGAACTGTGCTGGGCCCCTACAAGCAGCTGAGGCCCTTGAGTGATGCAGAGGATCTCCTGAGAGTCAGAGAGGACTGGACCGAGAGTTTTCTGATGTTGAGAGCGACCCCTAATGGATGAACAAGGCCAGCCGAGAGGAAAAAATCCTTATTGGCTGGCAATTGAGGTGAGGATACGGAGGGCCAGCCTCAGAGCTAGAATACTCTTGAAACCACGAGAGCTGCCGATAACTAGGAAGAATCCCTAGCAGCATGAGAAGGTCCTTGAGGGCGAACAGAGTTCCCTGAGAGCTAAGCAGAGTCACGAGGTGAATGATTGTGAGGAATACTGAGGGCCAATGTCAGAGCTAGAAAACCCTTGAAGCTAGAAAGACTGTCAAGGACTGGGAAGGACCCTAACAGCTGGAGAGGAACCCTGACGATTGGAAATGGTCACTGAGCGCTAGAGGGGACTGGACTGGGATGCCCAAGAGGCTTGGAAGGGGTCCCTATGAGCCGAACAGGGCCCCTGAGATCTAAAGATTCCCTAAGGGCTAGCGATCGTTCCGAGGAATACTGAGAGCTAATTTCAGAGCTAGAATGTCATTGCCAGCCCGAAAAACTTCAGGAGTATGGAGGTCCCCTGAAAGCTAGAGCGGACCGGACTGTGATGCTTCTGTGGCTTGGGAGTAACACTGGGGAATGAACAGAGCCACCTAAGAGCTAAGGAGAGTTCCGAGAGCTGGCGATGTTTGCGAGAAATTGTGGGGCCTATCTCAGAGCTGCTTTGTCACGAAGGAAGAGGTGGAGAAGGTCACTGCGAGCCTCGCAGGTCGCTTTACGAAAGCTCTCGCCGTCAAGGAACACAAAAATGTCCTAAGTTATCGCCTGCTGATGCTACGACTGTTTTGGTACATGTATTGTCGAACGACGAGGAACGTGCCATGAAAGTCCCACGATAGGTGGACAAAGACAAGCTAGACACGAGACAGAAACAATTGGTGCACATATGAAACATGGTTTGTTACCGTCGCTACTTGAAGATTTGTGTGTTGATCTGTCTTTGGGCATATCACAAAAACTTTGGATCGTTTTCACGCTCTCAAATATGCAAATGGCACTTCGATGCACTTCTGACGGAGCATGGATGTGACGTGATGTGCCTCCTTATTTCTCAGTTGGATACATGTTTGTTCTATGCATATAATCATTGTGTAACCATGGTGTATACATTGCCCTCATGAATCCCTACGGATCGTGTTTTCTGTGAGAATACAAGCATTGACAGATGTCAGGAAGTGTTCTCGGCTAACGAAATTGAAACGCATTTACTCAGCAAAATAACTGGATATAACAAAACACAGGCTACTGGTGCTGACCACAGTTCAGTTGAGGCCAATGGCCAGTTCTGACATCAGTAGGCGCCTTTTATCTTGTATACATAACTGGATATTGGAGGTAAATAAGTGCATTGGAAGACATAAATGCACACAATGCACGCTGCTTGCGTCCACGAATATGTTGCTACGTGTTATCAAACCGTATCTCGATTTTAGACGAAGAGACGGCCGAGTTAGTAGCTCAATCTTCGAAAGACTTCAAATATGGTAAAGTTTGCGCTCTCCAAATAAGGATTTATGAAAAACGCCTATTTTTATTTGTTATATATCAAGTCAAAACATTGTACTTCCATTGTCAATAAAACAAAAAAATCACGGACATCGAGGTCCGGTGGTCACGTGACCTGAGGTCATGGGGTAGCTCTTTTATTATTCATCACATATTACAAGCATTATCAGAATTGGATTCCTTGAATCTTTGCGAGTTCCAAATTGTCTGGATATTCATATTTTGACTGATAATTAACTTAGTTATCGGCCACCCAACATAACCTTGCAGGGTGGCCTTCCAGAAATGTCCGAGGCTATAACTACTGAACCGTTGACCTGATCGAATAAAATTTGCACAGATGGATTCAGGACATAAGATAACGACGTTAATACACCAATTTTGCTTTAAAAAATTGAGACATGAGGGTGCTGGGCCCTGGTCGATCTATCGTGACTCCGTATAGCTCCGTGAAGAGGAAACTCAACACAGTACACCACACAGCATTGCAGATCGCCACCGGGGCATCTCGGACGTCGCCAGCTGCGAATATTTTAGTAGTGGCTCATCAGCCATCGTTGGCAAGCAGACGTGAGAAACTGTTCCGAGAAGCTGTTCAATTCTTTGTTCAGTGTATACATTGAAAATGGTCCCGTCTTATAGGACTCAACCTCGGCCCGTCCCTGCCGGGTATTACTACGCAGAAGTAAATGTTTTCCTTGAAGGAAAGTCGCAAGAATGCTGGAACTCCCAAATTTTAAACAAACTCCGATCCATCAAAACAGTTCTGGCAGCAGGGAAATCATTGCTAAAAATGTACAAGAGAAGAAGTGATTCTGGCACGTTTGGGAATAGGGCACACGTATGCAACGCTCCGTTGCCATTTGATAAGGGAAGCGAAACCACGCTGGTCCCTATGTGGCTGACCGATGACATTTCGACACATACTGTTTTCTTGCCCAACTTCATGGTAGAACGAAGACGTCACTTCGGTTCCAATTTCCACGAATTGTACTGTGATGTTTTAGGTGATAATTCGGAGATCATCCAAACAGGTCAAATATATCGATATATATCGACTGCTCAGTTCGACGTAATCCATCCCTTGGAAAAATAGACTCATGCCGCCAAGTGTAAGGTGAAAAAACTAATTATTGGCACTACGTAATCAGTAGCAGTTATGCGCCCCTAAGCCCAAATAATAAATCAGTCATTCATTTGACCTTGAGGTTTGACCTTGCCATATCTCAGTTTGAAACGTTACACGAGGGTTTGCCACGAGCCATCGTTTGATACCAGATTTGGGCAGGTTTGGGTGAAAACTTTTTTAAAAAGTGAAGCGTCGAAGAAACCGGTTTGAGCTGGGTCTTGACCATTAATGTAGTCATATGAGACCTATGTAGTTGCTTCCAGCGTTTTCGGTGCAGGCAGAAGCATTTGTGGTCGTTGACTCAAACGAACATGAACTCGTCACTGAATGCGAATACGAATACGAATATGTTGCTGGCGAACTCGTTGCTGAATTTGAACATGAATAGTTATTTGGGGGTTATTTGGGCTTTAGGGCGCTTCGACCAGAATTGATCATTCGCGTTGAACATGAATACGACGTTAACTTAACGTACGTGGTTACGGCTTCCCAAGACGTCTCTCTATGGTGTTGAAGATGCCCAAGGACATCTAAAGTCGTGTTTGTTCAAGATATATCGATATATGCGCAGGGAAAGGCAACCTAAGACGTATGCGGCCTTACGATAATGTAAATGTTGTGCCTCGCAAAACAATTCTTCACCCAAGCGAAAACACAAGGAGGTCAAGGTTCATGTTATTCAGGAATGGAAGAGCAGAAAGCAGAAATTTATCACGCTTGCTGATTTACCACTCGGAAATTTTGTGATGAGAGATAGCTTGTGAAGCCCGTTGACCGGCCAGATCGTCTCCTAGTACTTTTGGTGATTTTTGAAAGGATATTTTGACCATATAAATGATGAAGTATAATTTTGCGACCATCATACACCGGTATTTTAATAGCTGAAGCTTGGGGGACAAAACGAAATTGAGGGGACAAATCGCCACTTTGATAAATTTGGGGACATGTCCCCCAGCCCCTCCAGAGATTGCACTCCAAACGATTGGTACTGGAGTCCTGCATGTCAGCAGGCGTTTGTGGAGGTAAAACGACTACTTACGGCTGACCCGTTCTGAACTTCTATGATCCCATGGCTGAGGCTAGAGTACAGTGCGTCGCTTCCAGTCATGGATTTGGTGCGGAACGACTGCATAATGGGGTTCTCGTGACTTACTGCCCTCGGGCCTTAGCTGATTGGGGTTCCCGTGACTTACTGCCCTCGGTCCTTAGCTGATTGGGGTTCTCGTGACTTACTGCCCTCGGGCTTTAGCTGATTGGGGTTCTCGTGACTTACTGCCCTCGGGCCTTAGCTGATTGGGGTTCTCGTGACTTACTGCCCTCGGGCCTTAGCTGATTGGGGTTCTCGTGACTTACTGCCCTCGGTCCTTAGCTGATTGGGGTTCTCGTGACTTACTGCCCTCGGTCCTTAGCTGATTGGGGTTCTCGTGACTTACTGCCCTCGGTCCTTAGCTGATTGCGAACAGTCATACTACAAATTTAAAAGTAACTGTTGGCAATAGCATTTGTCATGACGCGTTTAGATCACTTTCTGTATGGTTGACTTGTCATAGTGGAGACTGATCACAAGACATTGGTGGCAATCCATCGAAAGCCGCTGAACGAGGCTCCCTTGCGTCTGCAACGAATGCTACTGACACTACAAAGGTATGGTATCAACTTGGAGTATCGGCCAGGACCTGAAATAAAAGTAGCCGACGCGCTCAGCCGCGCCCCAATCCAGACGCCTCAATCAGTCTTTGCGGTAAACTTAGAATCTGTGCGATTGCGGAATGGTATCTCCGTCTCCCCTGCTCGGCTGGCAGCGATACGTGACGCCATGGATTCAGACCGGGTGCTTACGGAGGTAATCACGAAGGTGCAAACGGGGTGGCCCGATCACCACAGAGAGCTGCCCGGCCACCTTCGGCCGTTTCATCCAGTCAAAGATAGGCTGACTGACTGTGCAAGACGGTGTTTTGTACAAATCAAAATGTCTGGTAATACACCGGTCCCTGCAATCCGACATCGTGAAGCATCTGCATAGCACTCACATTGGGGTCGGAACCGTCCTGCGCTTGGTGCGTGCCAACGTGTTCTGGGTGGGGATGTCGGCAATGATTAGAGAAGCGGTCCTTAATTGTGCAGTATGCTTGGCGCATCGTCCTGCTCCTTCATCGGAGCCCCTGTTCTTCCACGAACTCCCGAGTCGGCCAATGGATAAAGTAGACACTGATCTGTTTGAGCCTCAAGGTGAAAATTATCTGGTTTCGATCGACTACTACACTAACTTCGTGGAAGTTGACAAGCCTACACGCACTACAGCTGGCTATGTGATAAGCGCCCTATCGTTCCACTTTGCGCGGTACAGTTTCCCGGAAGTCCTGGTCAGTGACGATGCCCTCCCCCCCCCATTCAGTAGCTCGGAGTTCTCCGATTTTACTCGTGAGCTCGACATCATGCATGTCATGTCCATTCCCGGGTACCCACAGCCAAACGGAAAGGCCGAAAATGCCGTTGAAACGGTCCAGAACATCATGCGAAAGGCACTCTCAGATAATCAAAACCCACTCTAGGCGCTGACCATATGGAGGAACTACAACTACAAGGGCTATGGTGTGTCTCCGGCCCAGAAGCATTTTGGCCGGGCGTGGCGCACTTCCTTGCCCAGCCGACGGGAAAATCTGAATCTCCAGTATCCCACGACCGTACAAGAGATGTTTCGACAAAAGGTTCGCCAGGCGCTCTATTATGATCCGGGAAAGAAGCACCTGCCCCCACTCCAGCCCGGTCAGTCAGTACGTATGCGGCTGCCAGGGCGGCGCACCTGGTTCCCCGGTGTGTGAGTGAGTACTGCGGGCCCTCGCTCCTGCTGGGTATGTGTACAGGGCGTAACGTATGGTAGGAATCGTCACCAACTGCTTGAAACAAATGATCCCCGACCAGCCCAGGAGGAGGCTGCTAGTGCTCAGCCCCCTCCCTTCCGCCGGGAGGGGCGACCGGAGGAGGCTCTTAATACTGGCCCTCAGTCGGCACAAGTGCCACCGGTACATCCCAGTTCCCCTGTCCGGTCTGCCGATCCGGGGGTCTTTCCGCCTGGTCAGCCCGCAGCCCTTGGGATCCCCGCTTCCCCTTCTCACCCAGGGCCGCGCCGTTCCCAGCGCCTGGCACGTCCACCTTCATATCTGGCTGATTACGTACGATAGCGCTCCGATCGCCACGTGTGTGTGTCTCATGGAACGGCAATCCCCGCGACGAGAGTTGCCGAGCCTGCGTTGCTTTGCTCTCGCCTTCGCTGCTGTGTGTTGCCGTGTTGTTACCTGTGTGCTTTTGTCTTCCACGGCCATGGCTGGAATGTATCCAATCCCCAATGTAACGCCAACCGGCAGCGATATAGTACACAATATTGCACAATTAATTGTATTTTATCTGTAGGGGAAGTCTAGTTAAGTTGAGTCAATTTTGCTGCCTTGATTTTGCAAGCCTTGAGCGCATGTGGTGAAGTAGATTCATTACATGTTAACGTTTGTTTGTGAAGTAGATTCATTACATGTTAACGTTTGTTTGTGAAGTAGATTCATTACGTGTGCCCATATTCTGAAAGAGTGATCTTTTGGACACAAATGAGCCTCAGAAAAATATTTCTCAAGCAATTATAAGTCAGTGATATCTTGAGTCGTTCTGACGTATCGCTCTTGTCTCAACTTACCCGAGATGAGGTAAATTGATCGGGAGCTTTATTTATGTATACAAATGCTGTGACGACTACTGATAAGTGTTACTTTTAGTGTGGCAGGCTTTTTATGATTACATTTAGTCACCTCATGGGTTCTGACGTTAAGGCATGAAGTAATCAGAAAATACCACGTAATATATTTCGACCTAGGTTTTCGCTGCCTTTATATCTAGCACAGTCAGACCATAACTAATAACACAACTTGTCCATGATATTAGCAACGCATTCGCATTCGCATTCAGCATCCTATTCGCATACTCTCAGATTTCGTTAATTTTTTTTCAGGATGTGATCTTTGTCGCTAGCAAAAGTAAGGCAAACAACAATTATCCAGTAGGACGAGCAGTTCAATCTCCAGAGGTCAAGAAAAGTCATTCCGATAAAAAACGGGATACCGAACAAAATTCAAACTGTTTCACTTAGCCGAATAATTCCAACGCCTAGATGTCCGCTGTCCATCAAAGATGCAGCACATCGAATTACGTGACCTTCAATGTCACAGTTTGACCTCAGGTCACCAAAGTTGGTTTTACTCATGTACTATATCTATTTCCGGGGTACCGAATAAAATCATGGTGACACATTGGATATATCCGATTTTTGCAGGTGGTAGTCTACATAGCACGTACATAGAGCACATCGATCAAAATCACCCATTATCGTCACGGATTCATCACCGTTCGCCAAATAGGGCCCACAAATAGCAAATATACCAAATTCTTGTGTACCGGATAATTTCCGCAAAATTTTCCTTGACACCACGAAATAACACCCAGATATTGGGTATGACTCATGGATGCAGCACATTGAAGCTAAGACCTGCAATCTCATTGTTTGACCTATGTTCACAAAATATTGTTTTGACAGTGCACTATAGTCATCTACGAGGTACCGAATAAAACCTTCCTAAATACATTCATCGGATGGGCATTAGGCGCCAAATAATCTCCCATCGCACAAGAAAGCAACACATCCAAGCATGTCACCTTCACGGTCACCATTTGACCTCAGGTCAACGAAGACTTTAACATTACGCCCTATAGGAAAATCACGGGGTACCGAATAACATTTTCCTGAGTACATTTATCGGATGGATATTAGCAACGAATAATCGCCCACCGAGTAAGGAAGCAGCACATCCGAGCATGTGACCTGCAAGGTCAGCGTTTGACCTCAGGTCAGGTTTGATGAAATTCAGAAAATGAAAGTGGTACATGAGTAAAACCAACTTTGGTGACCTGAGGTCAAACTGTGATATTTAAGGTCACGTAATTCGATGTGCTGCATCTTTGATGGACAGCGGACATCTAAGCGGTGGAATTATTCGGCTAAGTGGAACAGTTTGAATTTTATTCGGTACCCCGTTTTTGATCCGAATGACCGTTCTTCACCTCTGGAGATTGAACTGCACGTCCTACTAGATAATTGTTGTTTGCCTTACTTTTGCTAGCGACAAAGATCATATCCTGAAAAAATGAACGAAATGTGAGAGTATGCGAATAGGATGCTGAATGTGAATGCGAATACGTTGCTAATATCATGGACATCATAACAGCCTATTCAACGCCAATAGGCTGAAGAAGAAAAAGAATTACGCCAATTTATTTGATGTCGCATGAGAAAAACATCAGCAGCATGCAACATATTAATAAACCACTGCTCAACCGCGGCTCATCATACCCCGGTCGCGATTGCTCAACTAACCCCACACCTACCTCACTTCAAGTAAACTATTGCTGCCCATCTCCTGATCATCCCACAGCAAAGTAGCTTGGATGGATTTAAAGATAAGACACATGCTCACAATTCAGTGCCATGTTCCGGAGCCTTTCTGTCACAAATTGGGGAGAAGAAGAACATTTCCATGTCAAGCAACAATTACTTCAAACCGTAACAAAAACATGTTTGTTCAATACTAACAAAATATTAACAATACAAAATAACAAAACGAAATGAAGACTTTCTTCCAAATGTCGGCAGGTGGCTTGTTAATCCTCATAGCAACATAGGACGTGAGAAAATGGGAATGGTTAAACTTTCCTGGAGGCTCAACTAATCTCTGCACTTTTCCCTATCATTCATAATATCATTAGTATTCTTTTAGAACCATTGGAACACAATTTCATAGTACCAATGATAGATTGTATAAATAATAAGGACTTTAGACATATTTGGTGTAACCACTGGAAGGCATGATTCACAGTTCACATGATTCAAGTTATGTCCAAATAAATCACAAATCCATCGATTAGCAATGCACTTCCACTCCATGCCGCCTCATTGGAGGTATGATACTTAACTTTAAGTTCAATACAGTAAATGAAACTCGACTACATGTACACGGAAGTTCAATAATAATTGAAAAAATGCAACAGTCAAATATCGGAAATATCAACATAAAACATGGACAAATGAAGATTAGAAGGCAGGAAGGTTAGAAGGCAGGAAAATCAACTTACCTCTTGGCAAAATCAAGCAAACTTAGAACACCTTTTGCAAGTTTGGTAGTCTATGCTAACGCATCTACTTTCCTTTCTAAATTCTGATCAAAATCTAGGTGAAACGTTATCGAGGGCTATACTAGACTGTAATAGCAATTTGCCAAAATTGGATGTACCCTTTGTTTTAAATACCATGATATGTGCACTTTCAACATAGCGCGATACGCTTGTTACGTGAAAACAATTGGCTTAAAAACCGCAATATCTCCTGCAGCTGTTTGCTGTGAGAGAGTCCACCAAGTTGAAAGACCTGGCGTGGTGCAGTGTAGAGATTCCTCGGAATGGGGGCACCTTTGGTGTGGTCCAGGATGACTGCGCAGTAGATAATCAAGTGCAGGGGCGCCTTGTCCAGTGTTGATTCACGCTTCCTGTTGCCACGAAATAACGGCGAGGTTGCAAATGCGAGTAGTGCCCTAGGCCGATTACATACATGCGGTCGGCAGTCTGTAGACTGCAAGCTACATTCGACAGTCTGTAAACAGCAGACTACAGTCGGCAGTCTACAAACACCAGACTATAGTCAACAATCGGTGGGCGTCAGATTCCGCTCTGCAGTCCGCAGATCTCAGCCTGCAGTCGGCAGTCTGTGGACCGATAACCACGGTCGGCAATATGTACATCTCGCACTGCAGTCGGCAGTGTGTGTGATTAAGGTTTTACGGCGCATCGACCATGATAGATCATTTAGCGCCTATGCAGTCGGCAGTTTATAGATTCCAGACTACAGTCGGCAGTCTGCAGACCCTATGGGCGACAGCCGGCGGTCTTCAGGCCACATGGATCACAGTCAGCTGCCTGTAGACCCTAACATACAGTTGGCAGAATGTTGACCGCAGACTACAGTCGGCAGTCTGTATATTTTCAGGCCCATAGATCACAGTCAGCAGCCTGTAGGCCCAGACTACGGTCGGGAGCCTGTAGACCACATGGGTCACAGTCAGCAGCCTGTAGATATCAGACTACAGTCGACAGCCTGTAGACACCAGACTACAGTCAGCAGCCTGTAGACCACAGACTGCAGTCAGGAGTCTGTAGACCGCAGACCGCAGTCGCCAGTCTGCAGACCACATGGGTCATGGTCTGTAGATCTGCAGCCTGTAGATCCCATACTCTACAGTCGCCAGATTATATGATATTTTAAGTTATAATTTGTATGCTATATTACACTACCGAACTCCAAGCCCTTGTTGGTGTTATTTTGCTTGTGAACTGAAAGATAGACATTTGCAGAAGAAATGAGTTTTCACCTCATCTTAATCACGTTCATAAACGTTGCACAAGGGAATTTCGAAGAATTAATAAAACAGCTTCAAGCACGAATCTACCCAATTTTGTCGCAATTCACCGATTATGGTGCTGCAATTGACCCCAGGTGCTGAGTTAATTGTAATAGCGAAAGGTATATTTTCAACGCGCATTGTTACAGTTTAAAAACAGTTTTACATTAATTTAAATGGAGATTGATACAGAAAACCACAAATAATTATGTGATATGCTGATCATAATGACTCATTGAACCATTCCGAAGCTATCGTCAAATATAAAATTGCTACAATTGACCTTGGATTGACCTACAATTGACCCCACCAGACTAAATGATCTTCCACTCACAAGATGTCAAAGTTGGAAGCTAATATTCACTCTCAGCGTGGTCTATTTATTTGTAACTCATTGTAAACCTAAGACTTCTTGCAACAGATTATGAACCTTGTTCGTTCATTAGGGGTAGATATCAGCCTTATGAGAGTCCCAGGTCATTATTATCTGATTCTCAGAAACCCTCTTCATCCCTCAGGGCCATCTTCTGCTGCTAGGGGTTCATCACAATCATCAAGAGCCCTGTCTTGCTCTCATCTCGGGGGCATTTCAGCTCTAAGATGGGCCCTCACTAGTCCTCGTCAGCTCTTAAGGCCCTGTTCATCCTTCATGGGCCCTTGGAAACCCCAAGAGCATCCTAGCCATCTCTGTCCCTCAGACGCCCTGTTTATGCCTCAGGGCCCTCAGTGCCCTGCTCTTTTTCCTTGGCTGTGAGGAGATCGACCAAATCGTCAAACCAAACAGATCGCCCAAATATTTTCAGCTTTTACCCCCACTAAATTTGTTTTTGGACCAAAATTGGCATACATGTCTTATCCTCCGAATACGCCTGAACAAGTTTTAGCCCCATCCAACCAAAGGTTTCGGAGTTTTCTCCCATTGGAAAGCTACGGGGAGTCGAACAATGAAATTAACAGGGTGATATAAAAACGTTTGCGTAACAGCAGATATTAAAAACTTATTGATATAAGTCTTATAATTTGCATTACAAAACTTCACCAAGTTCAAGGTCACCCATTACCGATAGGTCATCATAGGACGTCTACGTGTGACGACGTAATTTTACTTCGGGACATCTGGCGGTTTGGAAATCGAAACATCTGACGATGCTTGCCTCACGGCAACAAGTACAATTATACCTTCATTCCACCTGCAGGAATCATTTACATGAACGTACAGTCGAATCCCTATCGTAATGCAAACACACGCGGTTTTTGTCACGGTATACATAGCGTGTACCCGAAAACAGGAACATTTTCACAAGCTTCCCGTGGTTTCATTGTTCACGTGTTGGGCACTCCCTGCATATTGCACATTATTGCACATTACTGCACTGCATTAAGCAATGCACAATAGAACAACGATGGGTTAGAAGAACGAAATAAACGTCAAATGATGAGAGCTAATTTTTCAAACTTACACATTTTTAGCTCCCCAATGCAGCTCTTGTAGCTTCTCTTGTATAACTTCAAGGGTTGAACATTTTAGGATCACCGACAGTGTCGCAGGCTATATCCGCGTAACGGCGTAATTTTACTTCAGAACATCTGGTGGTCACCCACAACACGTACTGAATGCCATCAAACATGACAACGATGCAGTCTGACCATATCTGACCATGGAAACATCACAAGAAAAGGTGCAATTATGCTTTCTTTCCACCTGCCGAGCATCATTTATATGGACGTACAGTCAGTGGCGTCGCCACGAAATTCTTCCAGGGGGGAGGGGGGCAAGGTCGAAATGGGGTCTCCTGTTCCCCGAAAGGGGGCCTCCATTGTGTTAGGGTCTCATATTGTTTTTAGGCTCTTACTATGGTTCGAGAATGGAGAACATTATAGAGAAGTTTTTCCCTTGCCCCTCTGCTTGGTACTTCGATTTATGTCGGGGGGAAAAACTTCTTTTGGCTACGTGAATAGTACTATATACCTCAACGTCGCGACATTGCGAACTGTGGGGGAGGGGGCTAAATTTCTGAAATCAAGTGTCCCGAAAACCAACTCTGTTACAACATGATTTCATATTGGTGTTTTGTTTGTTCTTGACATGGTGCATCATTTACTCAAAACGCAATAGCACTACTCATTTTCACTGAAAACTGGGCCATACCAGGGTATAAATAAGTAATATTTGAATAAATACATGAGTGACAAAACAAACCAACGTCTCAATGCTTTCTCGAATCTTCCCGCTGGCCTCTAGAATGCAGCGAGCTGGCGGGACTGGTGCTAAGCATATCTTACAGATATCTGCCATTGATCAACCCACTTTTAAGTCCTCCAAGTCGAACTGAATATAGCTAGATTCATCACTACTGTTATTTATTCCCACCAGCTTGATGTCATAAGCAAAGCTTGAACGATCATTTCTCAGTCCTTGGACGACAATTTCGCAAAGGTGACAACGAGAAGTGGATTGCATTGGTTTTCTGAGCGCCATCTTAGGAATTTGTTTATTTTTATAACATTTGGTGCTGGCTGCAAGGCAACTGTCACACGAGCTAAAATATATACTCAGCGAATATATTCACGGCAAGAACAAGCATTGAACAGCAATGCATAAATGACAATGCAACAATGCAACAATGTCAGTGCATACATAATCCAAACCTTCAAATTCCACGCCGTCACGCCATCGTTTTCGCTGTGCTGTACCGTTTTGTAAATGACGTTGAGAAGGTATGGAAGCTGGGAAGCTCTAATCATGCAGGCTGTAATAACAGAAACGAAGTTTGTTGGAAGAAAATGCATTAAAAAACATCATTCATCCCATTTTATATGGTGCATGGATGTTGTATTGTGTGCTTGTGAGGGGTAATTTGTCCCCTCAATGTTGGCTTTGCCCCATGGGCGTATGTTTCTGAAAATTATTCAGGGACCAGTGGAGTACCTATATTTTCGTCAAGCAGGAGGGGGAAACGGATTTGCAGGGGGGGGGCACCTACGCCCATTAAAAAAGCCCTTGGATTTCGACCGCTATTTTGTCAAAGGAGACATTTCGAAATAATATAATTAGTTATCAACTAAATTGTCCTGTGGAGGGGCCTAATCTACCACTATGGTTTCTGATTGGTCGGATTTCAACCCTAACTCCACCACCCAGTTCTAAGGTTCTCTTTTGTCATCCCTTGATAAGTTACCTCACACTGCTGAAATTACACCTATGCCATAAAACTGGATCGGTATCCCCAAAAAGCAAACTGGAGCCCTCCAAAAATGGAGGGATTCCAACAAATAAATGTCCGGGTCAGGAAAATGGCTCTGGAACACCGAACATTTATTTTCCAGATGCCTTCAAAAATTGCATATCGCACCGAAAAGCATACCGGATCTCGAAAAATCGAGATAGGATACAAAAACATGGCGCCAGAGGCTCGAAAAATCAGGCCGAGATTCGGACTTTATAAAAACAGAAAAGATCTACAAAAATCGTGTTGAGCTCAGAAAGCTGGCGCCACCCTCAGAAAGCTGGCGTCTCCGGAACCACGCGCCTGGGCGCGATAAGTCGCGCTGGGATCCAGAAAAATCGCACCGAAGCCCCAAAATCGTACTGGGCCCCACAAATGTGCGTCAGAAGCCCCAAATATACACAGCGGAACCCTAAGAGTACAACGGTGCCCGAAAATGCAACTAACCCTCCGAAGTGCACCGAGTCTCCCAAAAAGCGATAGGGCCTTAAAACATGCGTTGCAGCCCTAAATAAACATACCGGGAGCTCTAAAAAAACACACTGCAAGCTCGCAAGGCGCAAGGGGCCATGAGAACGCACAAGGGCCTGAAAAAAGAGGCTGGGGCCACAAAAGGCAACATGGTTCCAAAACGTACAAAGCGACCGGGAGCTAAATAACACATCGGGATCTTCGAAAACGCCCTGACACGTAAAAAATACTCGGTGCACAAAAAAGCAACAAAGCCGTAAAACGAGCAGTGTTTCGAAGATGTATTAGGCCCATAACTTAAATTTAAAATGTATTACCCACCACTTTAAAATACAAAATTTCACAATTTCAGGCATTCCAGTTCATAGCACCCGGTCGCCACGACGCAACGTCAGTGCACTTGCACACCCATCTTTCGTATTCGGTGCATTCGCCACACTTCGTGCGATGCTACGGTTTCTGCTAGGCCTTCTGCGTTTTGCTAATTGCTGCCACATGATGGACTTGCGCCATATTTGACGTGATGGAATGCTTCGTATGGGCGTTCGCTGCGAAAAGTCGATTGATTAAATTCGATCATTAGTTTCCTACTTCCCACATTTTCTGGTAGTTATGCAATGCGGTTTCCGCTGAGCTTTGATGCACTTCATATCTTTGCTGCTATCCTCCCAGATTGGCTACCGAACCGAGGCCCTGCCTCAGCGTTCTTTTTTGGACCCGTTGCGTCTTTCTTGGTCTATGATTGTGTATTATGGCTCCAATCCATTTTTGTTAGGGGCCTAAAACATTTTCGAACGCCCTGCTCGTTTTAGGGTTTGTTGCATTTTTGTGCACCGATGATTTTTTTTGACGTGTCAGGGCGTTTTCGAAGATCCCGATGTGTTTATTTAGTGCCCGGTCTTTTTGTTTGTTTTGGAACCATGTTGCCTTGTGCGGCCCCAGCCACTTTTTCAGGCTCTTGTGCGTTATCATGACCCCTGTGTGCCTTGAGAGCTTCCGGTGTATTTTTTAGACCTCCCGGTATGTATATGTATGGCTGCAACGGATGTGTTAAGGCCCGGTCGCTTTTTGTGAGACTCTGTGCGCTTTGGAAGGTCAGTTGTATTTTCGGCCCCCATTGTGCTCTTAGGGTCCTGATGTGTTTATTTTGGGCTTCTGACGCACACTTGTGGGGCCCCAGTACAATTTTGGGGCTTCGGTACGATGTTTCTAGGTCCCAGAGCGGCTTATCACGCCCAGGCGCGTGGTTCCGGAGACCCAACCCCAATTTTCTGGGCTCAATACGATTTTTGTGAATCTTTTGATTTTTTTTTAAAGTCCGAATCCCGGCCTGATTTATCGAGCCCTTGGCGTCATGTTTTTGTATCCCACCTCGATTGTTCGAGATCCGGTTTGTCTTTCGGTGCCGTACGCAATTTGTGAAGGCATCTGATAATATGTTCGGTGCTCCAGAGCCATTTTTTTACCTGGGCATTTAGTTGTTGCAATCCCTCCTTATTTTGGAGGGCTCCAGCTTGATTTTTTTCGGATACCGATCCAGTGTTTGTGGTCACACTGTGCTTACGTGTGGCCCTAGACGCCAATTTTTTAAAGTCTCGACGGGACTACCGATGGGAATTGTGGGTCCCGAGCGCGATATTTGGGGGGCCCGGTTCGAGTTTGTGGGATGCGTTATATTTAGCTGTGGCTCCAACGCGATTTTGGCGGTTCCTGTTGCAATTTTTCGGGCCTCGGAGCGAGTTTTCCGGGGCTCGCCGTATTTATTTTGAGACCCATACGCGAATTCTGGTGGTTCGACGCGAATTTTGGTGCCCCAGCGCGATTTGTTAGGCCCCAGCACGATTCTTGGGAGCTTATCCCTCTCAGGATGGAGGGGGAATTTGCCCCTTTGATATAGCACTGCGGCCACTGAAGGAGTTTTGTTTTGTCCCAGAGTAACATTGCGGTTAAGGATTGATTTTGGGGGCAGCTGCAACTTTTGGGGCCCCGGCGCGACCTTCTGGGCCTCCAGTGTGATTTTCAAGGTCTGCGACGCGACGTTTTTGAGTCCAATGTGATCTTTTGGGCCCCGACGTCATTTTCTGGGATCCCTAGCGCGAGCTATAGCGGCCTCGACACTTTTTGGGGGTCCAATGCGTTTTGGGGGCTTTTGTCGTCATTGTTGGGCCCCCAGAGCGATTATCCATGTCCGGATTATTTTTCGTTTCTCCGGCTTCATTTGCTTTGGTCCCAATGATACTGTTGGGGCACGGTACGACTTGTCGTGCCCCTGGCATGATTTTCGTGGTCCGGGCGTGCATTTTTGGTACCCCAGGCTCAGCGTAATTTGCGGGGGCCACGGCCGGATCTTTTGGGGCCCATATCGTGACTTTAAAGTACCCAGACACGACTCCTACTATTTCTTAGGGGTTTCTTCTTGCAAATTATAGGCCTCCTGTCGCGTCTTAAGGGTCTCGTCTCATTTCCTAGAGCCTTTTTACCGGTTTTCGACGTCTCCTTGTGTTTCCTACCCTCCTCCATATTCAATGGTCCTCCTCTCCCGTCTTGGAGGGCTTCCTCTTGCATTCTGGGGCCCCTTTAACATGGCATGGGGCTTCCTCTCATCTTCGAGGGGCATTCTCTGCCAAATTAGGGGCCTCCTGCCACGCCTCGTGGGCCTCCTCTTTTATCCTGGCAAAGCCTCATCCGTCTTGAGGGATCTTAAATTTTGGAAACCTCACCTCCTTCCATACCTGCTCACTCCCATCTTAAGGGCCTCCTCTCATTTCCTGGGAACTCTTTCCGGTCTTCGGGGCCTCATTTGGTCCTGGATACCTACTCCTTCTTGAGGGACTCCTCTAGAATCCGGCAGGTGCCTCATTTCTCTTCTAGAGGCCATCTTTTTTTTCTTTTCTTTTTTCTTCAAATTAGGGGCCTCCTCTCACGTCTTGGGGGCTTCCTGCTCTGCGTGTGGATTCGATCTTTACCCATCTTAGGGGTGGTCTCTTATCTCCTGGTGGACTCCTCTTCTCTCCCAGGCGCCTCCTCTGCCAAATTACTGGCAACCTTTCCTATCGTAGTGGCCTTGTTATTTCCCGGGGACCTTCTTAGCCGTCTTGGAGCTTTTTTTCCGCCTGGGAGCCATCTATCTTATCCAATGGCATTTCTCTCCTATTTTAGGGGCCTCCTCGTTCATCATGCGGTCTCATTTCCAATCTTGTGTCGTTCTCTTCCGAATTAGGTGCCTCCTGCCACGTCTCTGGATCATCCTTTTCTATATCGGTGGAACCTCACCCGTTTGGGGCCTGCTTTTGCGTCTCCGAAACCTCATCTCATATCCACTGGCTTCCTTTTCCGTCTTATGGCCTCCTCTCATATTCTGTGGCCTCCTTTCCGGTGTTGGGACCTCCTTTGCAATCCTGGTTGCCTCCGTGCCATTTTTGACACTCTCTTGATTTCTGGGGACTCGTACCCTCTCCTAGGTGACTCCGTTGTCAAATTAGGGGCCTCCTCTCACGCCATGGGGCCTCCTGATCTGTGTTTGGAGCCTCATTATCCTCTTAGCAGGGTGCTTTTGCATCCTAGTCCTAGATTATCTCTTCTTGGGTCCTCCTCTTCCAAAATATTGGCCTCATCTGGCTTGTCTCGGTGGCCTTCTCTCATTCCTGCGGAGACCTTCTTATCCGTCTTGGGGCCCCTATTGCGTCCGGAGATATCTCCCCTATCATGTCTTAATTTTATATTGCAGGGGCATCCTCTTCCGTCTTGGGGGCCTCGTTTTCCAAATTAAGAATATCCTGCCACCCATCGGAAGCCTTTTCATCTAACCTGGGTGGCTTCTTGCCCGTCTCGGTGGCATCCTTTCCGTCCTGAGGACCTCCTTTTCGTGCTGAGGGCCTCCTTTTCGTCCAGGGGCCTCCTTTTCATCCTGGGGGCTACCTCCCAATCTCTGCTCCACGTCTTAGGGGCCTCCTTTTCGTCCTTGGGTGCATCCTTTTCGTTCTGGCGGCCTCATTTTCGTCCTCGGGCCTCCTTTTAGTCCTGGGGGCCTCCTCCCAATCTCTGTTCTACGTCTTGGGGGCGTCCTTTGCGTCCTGGGGGCATCCTTTTCGTCCTGGGGGCCTCATTTTCGTCCTGGGAGCCACCTCACAATCTCTGTTCTACGTCTTAAGGGCCTCCTTTTCGTCCTGGGGGCCTCCTTTTCGTCCCGGGGCCTCCTTTTCGTCCTGTTGCCTCCTTTTCGTCCTGGGGGCGACCTCCCAATCTCTGCTCTACGTCTTAGGGGCCTCCTTTTCGTCCTTGGGTGCATCCTTTTCGTTCTGGGGGCCTCATTTTCGTCCTGGGGCCTCCTTTTAGTCCTGGGGGCCTCCTCCCAATCTCTGTTCTACGTCTTGGGGCCTCCTTTTCGTACTGGGGACCTCCTCCCAATCTCTGTTCAACGTCTTCGAGACCTCCTTTCCGTCCTTGGGTGCATCCTTTTCGTTCTGGGGGCCTCCTTTTCGTCCTGGGGGCTTCCTTTTAGTCCTGGGGGCCTCCTCCCAATCTCTGTTCTACGTCTTGGGGGCCTCCTTTTCGTCCTGGGGGCCTCCCTTTCGTCCTGGGGGCACCTCCGAATCTCTGTTCTACGTCTTAGAGGCCTCCTTTTCGTCCTGGGGTCTCCTTTTCGTCCTGGGGGGCCTCCTTTTCGTCCTGGGGGCCTCCTATTCGTCATGGGGGCCACCTCCTAATCTCTGTTCTACGTCTTAGGGGCCTCCTTTTCGTCCTGGGGGCCTCCTTTCGTCCTGGGGACCTAATCCCAATCTCTGTTCTACGTCTTGGGGGCCTCCTTTTCGTTCTTGGGTGCATCCTTTTCGTTCTGGGGGCCTCCTTTTCGTCCTGGGGGCCTCCTTTTCGTCCTGGGGGCCCCTTTTCGTCCTGGGGGCCTCCTCCCAATCTCTGTTCAATGTCTTGGGGGCCTCCTTTTCGTCATTGGGTGCATCCTTTTCGTTCTGGGGGCCTCCTTTTCGTCCTGGGGGCCTCCTTTTAGTCCTGGGGGCGTCCTCCCAATCTCTGTTCTACGTCTTCGGGCCTCCTTTGCGTCCTGGGGGCATCCTTTTCGTCCTGGGGGCCTCGTTTTCGTCCTGGGGGCCACCTCCCAATCTCTGTTCTACGTCTTAGGGCCTCCTATTCGTCCTGGGGGCCTCCTTTTCGTCATGGGGCCTCCTTTTCTTCCTGGGGACCTCATCCCAATCTCTGTTCTACGTCTTGGGGAATCCTTTTCGTCCTTGGGTGCATTCTTTTCGTCCTGGGGGCCTCCTTTTCGTCCTGGGGGCATCCTTTTCGTCCTGGGGGCCCTCTTTTCGTCCTGGGGCCTCCTCCCAATCTCTGTTCTACGTCTTGGGGCCTCCTTTTCGTCCTGGGGGCCTCATTTTAGTCCTGGGGCCCTCCTCCCAATCTCTATTCTACGTCTTGGGGGCCTCCTTTGCGTCCTGGGGACATCCATTTCGTCCTGGGGGCTCCTTTTCGTCCTGGGGGCCTCCTTTTCGTCCTTGGGTGCAACCTTTTCATCCTGGGGCCCTCCTTTTCGTCCTGGGGGCCTCCTTTTCGTCCTGGGGGCCCCTTTTTCGTCCTGGGGGCCTCCTCCCAATCTCTGTTCTACGTCTTGGGACCTCCTTTGCGTCCTGGGCCTCCTTTTCGTCCTGTGGGGAGGCTCCTTTTCGTACTGGGGGCCTCCTCCCGATCTCTGTTCTACGTCTTGGGGCCTCCTTTTCTTCATGGGGGCCTCCTTTTCGTCATAGGGGCCTCATTTTCGTCATGTGGCCTCCTTTTCGTCCTGGGGGCCTCCTCCCACTCTCTGTTCTACGTCTCTTATAGATACCTGATTATATTTCCTGGGGGCCTCGTCAGTCTTGAGGCCTCATTGGCAGCATGATCTTCTGTCCCGTCGGCCTTCTTGCTCACCTTTTTTGCTGTGCATTTGCGGATAGGGGCCTCCTCAAATTTCAGGGGGGCAGTTTCACGGCAGGGGGGGGGGCGATTGCCCCCGCTGCCCCCCCGGTGGCGATGCCATTGCGCACAGTCGAACACCCATTGCAAGCCACTCTTTGCTGCCACAATGCACGTAGCCTGTGCCCGGAAACATCATATTCACAACTTTCGTGTGACTTCATTGTTCACGTTCTCGGGACACTGCGCATGTGGACATTCCGCATGGGAGGCTACTGCATAATAGTACATATGTTAGGAAAATGAAAGCAGATCGAACGGCGTCGATTTTACTTTGATAACGAAATCATTATACACGGCGTCGATTTCGAGGTTCACCCAAACCGAATTTTGGGGGTGAACATGGAATCTGGGGCCGTGGGCACGGTAGGAATTGTCAAAATATTCTCGGAAATTCCTTTAAAAAATATAAGATCTTAAATGCTGTATTTTTGCGCCACAGGTGTCTTAGAACGTCTTCAGGCCGTTTTCTGTAATTTCTGGTGACTGCAACGCCAAGTAGGGCAAGGAATCTTGTAATAAAGGCAGGGCAAACCTGGGTACTAATACTAAAGGGTATAACGGAATCTAGTAGGTTTTCTAGTTCCAGCCCTAGTGACGTAAGCAGGAATGTGCGATATTTCTAGTAGAATCTACCAGGATTTTGTATATACAGTGACGTCACGTAAACATTCCAAATACGTTTTAAAATCTGGCTTAGACTCATTTGTGACGCAGCGAGTGTTGTTGTGGTCGGGCATACGGTGTTTCTGATTGTTGGCATGGGAAATTGAAATATTAGGCTGATGAATATTGTTTGGATTCCTAGGTTATTGAACATGCTCTTAAGTTTGGTGCAGAATATCTTCAGTTCTATAGGGTAGTTTCTTCCCTGGCCATGAGTAGTCTAGTTTGGACCAAGCGTACGCGATATTTAAGACCTCGGAATAAGTTGCTGCGCGAAGTCAGTGTTTACTTCGGAGTCGCCTTCGCCGTGACGCGCGAGCCTCGCTCGTTTTGACCAGGAAACGCTCGTACTCTCTGGAGCTCTCCGTCTATCTCCGGGGCCTCTCTCTCTTGTATTTTCAACCGCACACACATATATATCAACACGACTCGGCCCACGTAAATACACCCCGCACTCTCATTGGCTGACGCGACGTGACGCGCCAACCCAAAAGTGAACCGGGCTGGGATTGGCTCGGTTGCCCAGCGGCCATCTTCCGGGGTCAATAGGTCGCTTTCGCGTGCACCGAGCGAGTGCTGACATTGGCTCTGTGCAGACGAGCTACCGCCGGGGCGGGGTGGTTTGCATGGCAACCCGCAATGACTCAAGATGGTTCCCGGTCAGTGGCGACACGTCACGCGGCGGACGGCGGGCCAGAGTCGGCATCGGGACATATTAGGAGTGGTTTGAACGGGGTTACATTCTCAGACAGGCTGTCATCGATGCGCCCGTCCGGGCACGTGCCGCGCGCGGTCTCGAGGTGCATTGTTGGCATTCCAGAGGCTTGCACGTTCGCATTAACTTTAACATCGTTACAACCACAACGCTAGTACTACTGTCGCGGATCCAGATTCACCGATCGATCCTGCGATCCACTAGATTATTACGGCCTGTCATACATCGTGAAATTACGCGGTGACATGTACACTTTTTATTTCATATTATTACACTCGTTTTCTACATGGGTTAGACTACTGGGATTTGAAGGGTTCCCAACATCCCTGGTCCATGTTAGTTACCATGTTACGCAGTACTCCCTAGATAGACATGGTACGAAATCTCCTAAATAAACGCATTACATGAAATCCCCTAAATAAACATGTTACATGAAATCCCCTAAATAAACACATTACACAATTACACAAGGTTATTCTCGACGCGTCACACACTAGGTTATTGCAACTACAGTTCTGTTCATTCTGTGGGCGACCACTGCCCTTTGGTCACGTCACTCGGTCGGGTCGTGCGCTCGCTCTCCCACTCGGTCGCGATAGGCCTGACTCGGTCGCGATAGGCGTTCTGCTTCATCTTCGAGAAACCCCAATGGTGGCATTTCCGGGACCGCGGCAGGGCTGGCCCGCTGCCAGGCCTGGATCCGGGCGTATCGTGCCAAGATCTGCTGGCGTCCGCGTCGTGCGCCTGAGGCAGCGGCGGCAGCCGGAGATGCTGATGCCTCCTGATCCGTTGCGGCAAATTGTGGATCGGGGCGGTTGAGGGGGTTCGAGGCGGCGGCGGCGGCGGCCGATACCTCGGGTTCCACTGCCACGTCGGCGGAACCGTTGCCGGGCTGCTGACGGGGCGAGTGGGTGCAGCACTCCCCCGTTCCTACCTCACAGCAAGTACACCAGTTAGCTAATTCCCGATAAGTAGCTGGTTTCGTGGACCGTGGTCCCGGCTTCCCCTGCGGACCAAACCGGTCAAACGGTAGCGGTGTCCGAAGGCTTCTCATCCTCCGGTTCAGGTCGACCGGAAGCAGGGATAATTCTTCCCGCGAATTTTCCCGAGAGGAGAAACCTCTCCACTGACAAAGGTATTCTTCGTCACGGATACCTTGGCGACGGGCGAGTACTCGGATGATCTGAAACTCCATGGTGATGTTGGCGGGGCGGCGGTCTGAAGCAGTCTGATGCGTTCGTCAGATCGGCCTCAATGGTCAGCTCGGGTCGCGGTCGAACAATGAGGACGGCTTCACCGGTGAGGGGGACTGAGGTGTGACGTATTGGCTGCGGGAGCGGAGCTTTGTGGATGTTTCACAATCCAGTACACGAGGCAACTCATTGCTACAATCACAATGGCCACCGGGACTACCAGAGTCGAATGCGTTAGTGTAGACTGATATTTCAAATTTCGGGCAGTCCGTAGTTGCAACTGAAGTTGGGATATTGGAATGTGGACGTCAGGTACGTTGGATAGTACCGCGGATTCTGAGTCGACTTCCAGCTGGGGTAATTGAGTGTCAAGAGTTTGTGTAGTCAGCTCAGTGAGGCGGAATAGTTGTTTGCGTAGCGATTGTATATGGTTCACGTTGAAGCTAAGAGTCTGCGTTTTTGCCATGGGCACTCTAAAGTACTGGGACAATAGCGAGCAGCCATTTCGCAGTTGTATCAGCTGTGTGGTATTCGTGGTGGTAAAGTCTGAGGTGCCATTTTCGCAAACTAAGTGTACTTCTATTGGAGTTTCGGCAACAATGAGCCAAAGGTTTTGGTCAATTTCCAAAGCGGTAGGGTTACTTTTCCGTGAAACTAGGATTCTGCATTGTGATGTGATTTCAGTTGAGTCGTGGAAGTAAAGCGCTTTTACGCAAGACGTTGTGGTGGTAGCGAATGGTTCTGCTCTATGAAAATGGCAGAATGATTGCTGACGGTTTAGACAAACGCTGATGTTCTCCTCTATTTCCAAATATCGGGATTTATCTTTACGCATTGCGAGGTATTTGGTTTTTCCTGTGTCGTACCTTGTTTCCAGCGGTAAGTTATGGCTAGGTAAGTTTATATTGAACACCTCGAACACTTCGAATTGGTCTGGAATCGTTATTACTGGAATAGGCTACTGCCTATTCCAGTAATACATATGCATTGGTTTTCAGCATTACCAGAGAGGTATGTATCATTAAGTAGTATTTTTCTACTTCATCGGGACGGTAAGGGAGTGTTTTTGCGCTGGGTAGTGCGTTTTTTTATGTGTGACAGAAGGTCATGCAATTGGGCTGGCTCAATAAACGAACGAGACAAGATTCCATGCGCGAGCAAGCTAAGCTGGAGTTGCAATTCTGACTGTTGTTCAGCGGCCTGTTGGAGGATAGAACCAGTTGTTTCAATTACTTTTGTGATTTGACTCTGCAATTTGATGTAGGTACCTAGGCGTTGTACGTCATTCTGTTTCAATCAATCAATCCTTGTATTGGTACCAAGAGACACTCAGTATCAAATGTCAAAAACGCTAAAAAAAAAGGGGTGGGACAGGAGGCTACTAAAACATTAAAAACACATGCATACAATACTCAAACATTCCCACGTACAGCTCTTTTCAGCGCCTCCTTCAGCTTAAACTTAAAAGCCAGTCGCATATTCTCGGCCCTAACTTCCTCGGGGAGACTGTTCCAAAGAACTGTAGCACGGTACATGAAAGAGCGTTGCGCAAAAGAAGTTTTCAGGCGTGGGCGCTCTACTGAAAACGGTGTTGATCGCGTAGATCGAGAGCTGACATCACTTCTCAATGTCACAAGATCACGCAGGGTTTCAGGTGCTCCCGAGTGATGCACTGCAAGATGAACCAGTGAGCAATCCCTAATGTCGACAAAGCGTTGTAAGCTAGGCCAGCCTAACCGCTCAATAACATGCGATATATGACCATAGCGAGAGGTCCTAGTTATGATCCTAGCCGCCCTCATTATGACTTTTTGGATTCGCACGCGCTCGGTGTCACATGCAGCAGACCAGATTGAGCAACAGTACATTACATGGGGGAAAACCAGTGCAAGCACTAACTTCGACAGCGTTTCTTCAGTAAGAGAACGTACATGCTTGGCTAGAGGAAAGATAATGCGGTTACATTTCTTAGCAATATCGCCAATTTGTTCACTCCATGTTAACGATTCGTCCATGGTCACACCCAGGTTTTTGATAGATGAGACACGTGAAATATCCGATCCAAGAACAGAGAGGCTGATGCTAGGCAGCCGCGCGATCATCTGGCGAGAACCAAAAATCACAAATTGCGTTTTAGATGGGTTGAGCTTGAGAAGATTTACACGGTACCACGAGCACATAGTTTCCAAGCACGATTCGAGACGGCGTTTGGCATACATTATGTTCTCCAATTTCGATGACAACATCGCCTGTGTGTCGTCAGCGTTGATCAAGGTTTCTAATTTTATGCGTGAGATTGGCTACTAGTTGGTTGATGTGGTTGATTGCATTTCGGTTAATCTGGACTTCCTTTGTTGTCTGATTCATAAACGTTATACTTTCTCCCAGAACATGTATAATTTGTTCATTATTTGCTTCCAATGTGTTCAATCTATTGAGGACAGCTTCCAGTTCAGTGTCCGTGGCAGTGCCGAACATAAACGACAACGCGTCTCCGATGGATGGCAACACGGACCTTTTTGACCTATGCAGTTTTTGTGGGTCGGATGTCTGAATCGCTTTCAATATGTCAGTGATGTGAAGTCGGAATATGATCAGGCGGTCGTGCAGCTGGGATAGTAGTTCGTCGACGTACGGAAAATGACGATGATCTGCCAGATATTGAATTACACTTTTCTCAAATACATGTAGCGTATGGTTCACATTGATCACTAATTTCGATACACCGGTTTTCGCGATAGGAACGTGCACATTCCACGTTTCCTGAGTTGCGTATAACATTCCACGCGGCAAGAACAAAGCTCCGTGGGTTGGTTCATATACTAGGATCAGTAGGATAAGGAGCATTTTGACCACCGATGACATTCTGTAACAGAGTAGCACTGGTGTCACAGGAGACAGCAGTTGAGCGATCGACACGGCGTCTCACTTGATACGCTTCGTACCGACATTGCGCAGTCTATTTAAAGATGACGTCACCGCGTGACCAAATGGTTGCTTCACTGAGCTCGTTATCAACACTTCATCCTAATTGTTGTGACTCACTGGTACACATTATGCATCATTACTGCTATTCCCACATCGACGTAAACATTTCCATCTGCGTTTTCATCTGTGCCATCAACATTGCGTTCTGTTTCTCCGCAAAAGCTGCTAATGCCGAAGTTTTACGTTGCTTCAAGCTTATAGATTCCACGTCTGCATCGTACTCTGTAAATGACGTATCATCATATATCTGCAATTTGTCGGGAGGGCAATCATCGTCTGACGTTAGTTCTAATGACCGTTTTTCTGGGGCAACACCTGATGGGCTTTCTGCTGATTTTCTCAAGCGTTTGGCTAGTTCCGCTAGAGGTACACTGTCTTCAGAGTCACTACTCTGAACTTTTGTGCATTTCGTTGCGCGTGGCTGCGACTTTTCATTCTCCGATTCACTAGACGTGGGCAATTGACGTTTTGTAATACGCTGGGCTAATTCGGCCAGCGGTAAGTCATCCTCAGACTCACTGGTACCTGGGAGTTGACTTGGTTCGGCTAACTAGGTGGATGATGATTCAGCTTCTCGTCGGCCTGTCTCGACCGGCGGGTCTGGCCTTGTGCCAGTTATGTCTGGGGCCCGTGTCGGCATGTCGACGTCATCGTCTGCTGACCCTACTGGCCAGTCCGTGTCCATGAGTTCATAGCCACAACTTGGCTGCTGGCTGAGTTCAGATTCTGTGCGCTTAGCTAGCCTTGATGGCTGGATACGTTCGGGAGTGGTACGATCGGGTTTGGACCGTTTATTGATATACTTCAGATTAATTGGCTCGTCTATATCCTTCGTGGGTTCCCACGCCGTAGCGGGGTCAGCTAAACGTAGTTTTTGTACGTGTACCAGGCGAGTTTTTCCCGTAACTTGATTTCGAATGACGTAGTTAACAGCGCTTATCTGCTTAGTTACTCTAAAATACGGTTTCCACTGCAATGCGAATTTGGGTGAATTACCAGGAAGCACTGTAGTGTCATAGTAGTACACTGGGTCTCCTATTTTAAAACTACGTGGCTTCGCTTTTCGGTCTGCATAAACTTTATTATTTTCGTGGCTGTCAACGATATGCGATTTTACGTGACTATAGGCTTCATGTAAATTGGCTAACATTTTTGGTACGTAGTCGTCTCCGTAGTATTTAACTTTGGGTTGCAATAAATTATCTAAAGGGAGGACGGGGTCGCGGCCGTATAGCGTGAAGAAGGGTGATATTGTTCCTGAACTTCCAATGTTTGCTGTTCGGTTGGCAGCTAAGGTGGCAGGTATTTTCGTGTCCCAGACGTTTTGGTTCAGGTTAATTGATTTGGCTAAGATATCGTTTTGTACCCTATGATACCTCTCGACTCTACCATTTACAGATGGGTGGTATGCACTGGTACGGATATGTCGAATGTTCAGGCATGTTTCTAGTTCCTCAACTATTGTATTTAAAAATTCCGTGCCTCGGTCGGAAAGGATTATTCGTGGGCAAGAGTGTCGTGGGATAATTTCCTCCATAAGGATTTTCGCAACTGTCTTGGCGTCCTTTCTTGCTGTGCAGAAACTTTCCGGCCATGAAGAGAAGTGGTCGACAATGGTAATTACATACCGGTTACCGTTCTCCGTTTCTGGATACGGTCCACAAGTGTCAATCCCTATCATCTCGAACGGGAAATGTGGCACGGGCATGTCCTGCATCGGAGCTGGAGCTGCTTTCGCTCGTCGTCCTGTGCATAGTACGTAAGCTTTTATGTACGCCACAGTATCTCGCCACATACCACTCCAATAATATCTAAATTTAAGTTTCTCATACGTCTTTGTCAATCCCATATGTCCGGCAAAGAAGCCTCCATGAAATTCTTTGAGTAAGTCTTGTCTCAAACATTTTGGCACGCATAATTGTAGCCCAGGGAACGGTCCACAGCGTGGTCCTTCGCTAATTTTATAAATGAGTTTGTCTAACTCCATATAGTGTAGAACTACATTTTTATAATCCGCGTGGTTTTTGTCGTTTATTATTTTCCGAATTTTTTATATTTCCTCGTCTGTTCGCTGGAGTTTTTCAATATTTTCCCACCTCACTAATACTTCATTGAATTTTTGTTCTCGACTCAACTCTTCCTCCGGTTTTCTGAATTCGGTACCCTTGAAGTCTCCCATGGGAACGTGGTCAGAATCAATTACATTTATGTGCTGTTCGGTTTCACTCATTCGGCTGAGGTGATCTGCGACGATGTTCTTTGAGCCTTTAATGTAAACAATTTAAGTTGTGCTCGGAGAGCATGATAGCCCATCTCTGTAGCATTGGGTTTTTCATTTCTGACAGATTTAAAAATGTAAGTGGTCTGTGATCAGTCAGGATGGTGAATTTTGATCCCAGCAGATATTGACGTAATTTTAAGACTGCGTATACGCAGGAGTAAGCTTCCAACTGTACTATTGGCCATTTTTGTTGTGTTTCGTTAACCCTTTGGCTGCCGGAGTGTGTAAATCGAGTAACTTTCTAGCCAACCCCAGCCTGCCGCGATCGAGTAACTCTAAGTAATCCATTCCACTCGTGCCGTGGGCGGGACTGGGCGTTTCGCCTTGTCAAGGACCGGTGATCAATGGGTTGGCGGCACCATTCATGGCGGGCCCGACTGGTGGGGTGAGAAATCCATCACATCATTTGGCAGGGGGTAATTAGGATCGTGTCCCGGCATGATTTTCATTGAAAATGACAGCTTTCTTCCATTCATGCTTGTGAAAGGTGCATCCAGCTCATCAAGACCTGTCATTTGATATAAAGCATGATGTAAATAATCCGGAATACGCCTCCATATTCTCCACGTTGTGCACTTGTTTTGTGCACTTACTTATATGATGTTCCGTATACGATGGTAGGTCTCAATAAGAAAAGGCCAAAGCATCTCTACCTCAGAATAATGTATTTCTTGTGAACACGATAATAGCTACAATATTACCATTTAACTTCCCTATGAAAGATCAATTTTTCGAGTTGTACCAACTCACCCTAATATTGAAGAGTGCGGGTTCGTTCCGGCTGCATTGGAGGGGAGCCTGATTCCCCCGGGATGAGCATAACTGTAAATTTATATATACATATATATATATATATATATATATATATATATATATAGTGTGTGTGTGTGTATATCTATATATATATATATATTTATATATATATATATATATATATATATATATATATATATATATATATATATATATATATATATATATATATATATATATATATATATATATATATATATATATGCTCCTAGCATGGAATTGACATCACCTTGTCAACTTGTCAGTGGGCGGCTCGGGGATGGTGCAAAATGTGTGGGCTAGGAAGTGAGCTAAATGCGAGTCGAATGTGGAATGAGATATGTCTTTTATAGTGTACATATATGTATGTTGTCAGTCCAATACCCGGAATCTATTACTGACCATGCTGCCGCATACCTATGTTTCAAGGCATGGCAAGGTTAGTGATATATTCTGAACAGTGCACCGTAATTCCTTTCTGAGAAACGCATAACGGTGCTTCAAACATAAATGTATTGTCCTCAAATCTGCAACTCACGGCAAGTCATCATTCACGTCATACGATTCGCTGAAATGATGGCAGTCTTTGAAATGAAATGAAACACGGGTACGTATGGGCAACTACATATAGTGTTGTCGCTGCTCACTGTTGCTGGTGTGCTTCCTAAACGTAGGAAAGCACGACTCGCAAAGTGCTGACACGCATCCCGATACTGCACATGTTGTCTTCACGCGCTCTTTGCACATATTGCACCATCTCGTCGGATATCTGGTCTTTCCCGTTCCTGTCGTAATTTTGATAAGTCGATGTCTTCCATCATCCTGACTCGTGTTTTCTTTATCTGTATCAGCGGGGGTCTTGTAATCGCCCAGCCACATCTCGATCGCTGCTTCGATCACTTCCCTGTGACTGGCGAACTGTTGGAAGTGGTCGACGTTGTCTACCTTGTGGATGACGTGCACGTTGAAAAGTGCTGCCTGCATGATCCACTGAAATACATTTTTGTCCACTTCATTGACTTGCGCATGTGAGCGTAATAGACCAGATTCTGGTCCAGCTGGTCAACACCTTTCATACCTTGGTTGTACGCTGTCACGCACAAAGGTTTTACCCGGACATTGCCTCGACGTGAGGTCTCAGTAGCGGTGCTGGCGTCATGTTTGGTAGTGATGAGAGTCACCGTTTTCTTGTCCCTCCATGACACCACAGCGCACTTGCCATCAGGCATAGAGTAAACCTCTCCGGGTGCGAGCGACTGGGCTGACTTTTGAAAATATTTGGGCTGTCCCCGATTGGCACGGAGGGTGCCACAAGTGCCAGTGTCAAATTTCAGAAGAAGCCGGGAGACGGTGACGCTGTTATAAAAGTTATCCATGTAAATAACATGGCCTTTGTTCAGGTATGGATCTGTCAAAGTCATGATTCGATCAACCAGCTTAGGCCCGGCGCCACTGTATATATCTATGCTAAGTAGGTATCCAGTTTTGGAGTCGGTGAGAGCGTAGACTTTTATCCCGTACCGGGTAGGTTTCATGGGGTTATACGTCCTGAAGCTCAGCCGTCCTTTCCATGGCACCACCGCCTCATCCAAGCTCAGGCTCTGCATGGGGTACATCAGGGCTCTGAAGGTATTGTGAAAAAATCAATCAGAGGCAGCACTTTGTACAGTCTCGATACGTCTGCGGGCTTTGAGTGGTTGTCGGCGAAATGGAAAAAGCGAGCATCATATAAAATCGGTTGCGAGACATAGCTTCCTTGAAAACGAGGTTTTGACGGAGTTTGTTGTTGGACCAGTTTTTTCCAGACACGGTTTTTATCCAGTCCGGTGAGCAGCCAAAGCGCTACGAATTTTTTCATCTCCGAAACGATCACGGCCAGCCAGTGCCGTGCTCTGGAGCGCGGGGTGAGGTCCGCGCTACCCAGGTACTGGTCGGCATACAAATTGGTCTCCCCGATCAGCATGAGCCAAGACTGCATGGGGAACACAATGCCTATGAGCTGTTTTACACTAAGCGATTTGGCAGACATGCATGCACCAGGTACGCCGATGAATTGACGCCGTTGGACGTATCCCTGTCTTGTCGTCCACCAGGCTTCAGGTGTATCCGTTCTCACTGATGGAGCTTCCGCAGACAGATCTTCTCTCGACGGTGTTTCCAGCTCGGTGTTTCCAGCTCCTTTAGCTCATATAGTTGTGGAATGGCGTGCGTCAGTGCGGTAAAACGCATGATAGGCGCATACAAAAAGCTTTCCGATTAAAAATGAATACATTTGCACTTGTACTAAGCATCAAAAGTGAAAAGAATTGTAGAATAAATGCACACTTTTCATGAATTTCACTTGGTGTGGCCATTAACTTTTGAGCCCGTAGCTGATGAACATATGACAATTGGGTTATTCTCTTCACGTACCTGCCTTATACCATGCGGCCCTTCCTCGATGCTTCTGCTGGTCATCAGTCGGCACGATCGCTCAAGTTCTTCATCGCTGTCAGATGCGTCTTGAGAAGTGAAACCATCACTATGCCTGGGATCCCAATCAGAATCAGAATCTGCATACAGCTCTTTTAAAATTTCCTCCGAAACTCCGAGTACCGATTTACGTGCCATTTGGCTCGCCATGACGCGCAAGCACCGTTGGTACGACCTGCGTCCACCAATATCGAAAGCAAAATGAGGCAACCCCTTCCAAGTGCGAACTCCGTTTATTTTCCCATCCGCTGTGAGGTCAAGCCAATCAGCAGGGAACTGCGTACTGGTAAATTACATTTCTTGGCTTGGTGTCGGATTTCACATCCCCTCTTCACCATCATTGAAAACTGAGGAGGCTTTATCGCTGAGCTCGCAGGGTACACGTACGCATTTCATAGTTATACATCAGCGGTCTCTTTGTTTGCGGATTGGTAAGTTTCGCGCCTGCTTATGACTGCGCTTTTAACTGCTCACAAATCGCCACTAATCACGCTCCTAATAATGTCACACGGCCATGTGGGCCTGGGTCCAATTGCCAGTCGGCACCAAAATAATGTCAGATGCAACACACCGACCATCAGCATATTCCACATCAGACTCCGGGAAGCTGCACCAGGAATTTAGCCAGGATGGTAATCATGCAAGGCATTTTTTACGTCTCGGCCAGATGTTGCCGCACGCTGGAAATGTACACAGATGTCTACTGTTTGGTAACTATTGACACTGATGCTGGGAGTGTCGGAATACCGTACTTACGTGACTAAAACACAAGCAAATAACTATTCACAGGAGGGGCGAAAACGTCAATTGGTAGATCATAGACTTTGTTACAAGCAGTGGCGTCGCCACGAAATTCTTCTAGGATGGCTAAGGTTAAAAGGGGCCTCCTGCTTCACCCCATATAGGCCTCTATTGTGTTGGGGCCTCCTATTGTTTTTATATTTAATATCTTAGCATGGGTTCGGAATGGGAAACATGATTTCATTTTCATGTCTTGTTTGTTCTTGGCATGGCGCCTCATTTACACCAAATGCAATAGCAGTTTTTGTTTGTTTGTTTGTTGGGAACTGAGCCATACCAGGGTATAAATAATTAATATGTGAATAAATACGTAAGTGCCAAAACAAACAAATGTCTTAATGCTTTCTCGACCAGAAGAATCTTCTCGTTGGCCTCTAGATTGCAGCGAGCTGGCGGGGTTGGTGCTAAGCATATCTTAGATATATCTCCCATTGATCAACGCAATTGCAGGTCATCCAAGTCTAACTGAATATAGTTAGATTCATCACTACTGTAAGTCATTCCCACCAGCTTGATGTCATAAGCAAGCTTAAACGATCATTTATCAGTCCCAGGAAGACACTTTTTCGAAGATGATAACGAGAAGTCGATTGAATTGGTTTTCTGATCGCCATCTCAGGGGTATATTTATTTGTATAACATTTGGTGCTGGCTGCAAGGCACCTGCACACAAGATAAAACGATAAAGCCTCAGCGAATAAATTAATGGCAGGAACAAGCATTGAACAATATTGCATAAATGACAATGCAACAATGCAACAATGACAATGCAACAATGCAACAATGACAATGCAACAATGCAACAATGACAATGCATAAATAATGCAAACCCTTCAAATTCCATGCCCTCATGGTCATGGCTTTCGCTGCGGTGTACCGTTTTGTAAATGACGTCGTTGAGAAGGTATTGAAGCTGGGAAGCTGTAATCATACAGGCTGTAATCACTGAAAACAAGTTGGTAGGAAGAAAATGCATTTAAAAACATCTTTCCTCCCATTTTATATGGGGGCATGGGTGTTGTTTTGTATGCTTGTGAGGGGGAATTCGCCCCTTCAAATGTTGGCTTGCCCCCATTGGCAATGCACCCCATGTCCCATGTTTCTGAAAATATTTTTTTGGGGCACCAGTGGCGTACATAGAATTTGCATCATGGGGTGGGGGCAAACGGATTTGGAGCGGGTCCACCTATGCCCATTAAAAAGTTCTCGGATTTCGAGAACTATTTTTCAAAGCGGACCTTTTTAAATAAAATCATTAGTATGGTTGTGGTTTTCAAGGTCTGCGACGCGACTTTCTTGAGTTCAAGTGTGATCCTTTGGCTCTGACGTCATTTGCTTGAATCCCTAGCGCAAGTTTTAGCGGCCTCGGCACTTTTTGGAGGTCCAAGTTTTGGGGTCTTTTGGCGTCATTGTTGGGGCCCCAGGATGACTATCCATGTCCGGATTGTTTTTCGTTGCCCAGCCATTTGCTTTGGTCCCAATGACACTCTTGGGGCCCGGTACGACCTGTCGTGTCCCTAGCGTGATTTTCAAGGTCCGGGCATGACTATTTATAAGGTTCAGCGTGTTTTCAGGGGCTCCGGCTCTTTTGGTGCCCATATCGTGATTTTCAAGTACCCGGCACGATTTTTGGGGAACCCCAGTGTGATTTTGGGGTGCACAGACGCGAACTTTTGAGGCACCGAACGTAATATTACGGCATGAAAGGGGCGACTTTCCCCGCCGCCCCCCCCCGGTTCTGATGTACTTGATTACAAGAGGCATCCCCGGTATTCGCTCGGCGTGCTTACATTCCCAATGAATGGTAGTGCTGGACTTCGGGCGTGGGCGGGTGGAAATTGGTTGGATGCAAAGAGGATGCAAATGGATGACCGCTTTTCTACTCGTATATACTTTTTTGATTCTTTGCAATATTTGCTGGACATAAAATTGTGCAACCCAGAGCGTCGTTGGGTGCGAGTATTTACCTTCGAATGGTTTGGTGACCTGATTACACGGCAGGCTTAGTGCATACACAGGTGCTTGCACTTTTCTAACACGTTCACAGGTCTAAAAATAAATAGCGAATACTAAGGATGTGACATTTGCATATACAGAAGCGCAGCCAAGGGGGCCGTCAGCACCTTAGCAACCAAAAAGACATGAGATCGAGCAAGAAATTTGGAGATTCTCACCGCGTAAAACCAACAATTTTCTGCGCTCCAAGCGCGACAAAAGCGTTTTCTATGTCATGCCATTTTTAGGTCGGCACCCACTTTAGAAGATCCTGGCTGCGCCACTGATCATATATACCATTATATTCCAACATATATTGTGGCATTACGCGGAGTAGACAATCTCGTAATGGTTACCGGTCCGTGGGTCAGAAAAACGAATGTTCTAAAGGCGAAGACGAGCCGATAGCTGTCCCCCTAACTGTCGTCCACATTGCGTAATCTTCTTGTACCCACAAGGTACGATACATGGCCTATCCGTACCGTACAAGTCAAGTCGGTACAGTACGATACAGACAACAAAGATGCTTGTCCAATTGGTGTGTTGGGTCGTTATATAGGCCTCAAAATGCGCGAATGTTTTGAGCGTTTATTTGAGTTATATGTCATAGCTATGAGTATATTTAGATTCGTTGGAATGGTAATGGCCGGCACGCCTGTTCCGACATATATTGTGGTGAGCCTGGAAAATGTCTCGACTGGAGTCGTGAGAAGACCCACGACTCCAACCCAGCCTCTTTCAAGGCTCACAATATCCGTTTGAGTGGTCGAAGTGATGCGGCGTACAGGTCATTACTATGTCAGCATATTCCAATGCCGCCGTACATTCGGCACGTTTTCCAATAACTATATTCAGATACTGTGGAAAGCTAGGTGAGTCGAATGTACATGCCTATCCCTCAGCTACGGTGTCTAGCAAATCAATAACATGGAAATCAGACTTTCAAAATCAGCATTTCGCTTCAATCTGCAACTGTTCCCGAAATTTGCAGCTCCGTTCTGGGCTCGATCGCTAAGCTCCGTGCTGGTTAATGCCGTACCTGCAGGCAACCTGCTGGCGGTGCTTCTACCGACAGACGCCACGCCACAAAACGTTCACCCACCGACCGCCGAGCCGGAGCGAGGGGATCAGGTGTCAGACCGGAGGGGAGGTGTGACAGGTGATTACTCTTTCGAGATATGGCAATGGGCAGCCCGCCGGGGACTCAGAGTTACACACTTGCGGCAGTACAGACGAAATTCGACAGAACGGCCGTGGCAGTCAAAGGGTTAAGTTGTTTAGACAAATATTGGATCACTTTCTTTTCACCATTGTGTTCCTGTACTAGAACTGCTCCTATCTCTCTCAGTGAGGCGTCGGTATACAATTTATAGCCTTTAGTGACATCTGGATAAGCCAGTACTGGTGCAGAAGCTAGTTTTTGTTTTAATGTTGTAAACGCGTTTTCGCAATTATCAGTCCACTTAAATATGGCATGTTTCTTCGTTAAATCAATCAACGGCGTGGCTATTTGGCTAAATTTAGGGATGAAACGTCAATAGTAAGAACACATGCCGATAAATGATCGGACTCCTTTCACGGTAGTCGGAGCTGCCATGTACTGTATAGCTTCTACCTTCTCCGGGTTTGGCTTGATGCCAGAGGCTGATACCACGTGTCCTAGATATTGTACTTCCTTTTTAGAAACTCACATTTTGATAGTTTCAACTTCAGCTGTGCTTTTCGCAGGCGACGAAAAACTTCCTCCAAATGAGCTAGATGTTCCTTGAATGTTTTTGAATATATTATTATGTCGTCAATGTATGCAGTTGCAAATTGATTCTGTATTCCAGATAGGACTTTGGACATTACTTGAGCAAAGAGGCTCGGAGCGTTGCAGATTCCAAAGGACATTTTTCTGAAGTTCCACAAGCCCATGAAGCAGATGAAGGCTGTCTTAGGTATGCTATCTTTTGCCATTTGGATTTGCCAATATCCTGGCTTTAGGTCTAGTGATGAGAAGAAGTTTGCTCCTCCGAGAGACGCGAGAATATCTTCTATGAGTGGAAGGGGATAGCTGTTTTTCTTCGTAATGTTATTTAGTTTCCGATTGTCGACTGCGAATCTATTTGAACCATCTTTTTTTCTCACTATTACTATGGGTGTGGCCAACGGACTGTCGGATTCCTCTATTATACCAGCCTCATACGTATCTGTTCTTCCACATATTTTCGTTGGCTGAACGGTGTTTTGTAAGGCGACTGACGGACGGGTGCGTGGTCAGCGGTCTCTATCTCCATCTCAGCGAGGTCAGTTGTACCGAGGTCGGCGTCACTCGCGGCAAACAGGTCAGCATTGGCTCGTAACAGCTGTTCGAGATCGTTCCTGTCAGCGTCGGTCAGATGAGCCAGTCGCGCTTGCTCAACTGGGTCAGTGGGTGAGGTGGTCGGGGCTAAGTCAAGGTCTTGTGGCATGCCAACAAGATACTCCAGATCGGAGTCATCTATTCTCTCAGCGTAGGCGATCACTTGATTGTTATACATTGTGAAGTCTCGGGTAGACGTATTTATAATTCTCACTGGTAGACGCTAATGGCGATCTGGTTTTGCCACTACCTCGGCTATGATTAAGCCTGGCTCCTCGGAAATTACTGGTATATTATCCAGTGATCTCACATAGCACGTTTGATTTACCAGTTGCGCCCTATTCACAGCTGCCAGACACTCCACGACCGTGTTGGCCGGGATATATGTGCGTCCTTTGATCCTGACTAGCGAACTCGCCTGTTCGCTAATCGTGCGCTGAGGGCGAAGTGGAATCAGATGACCTTCGATGCTCAAGGCTTTTTTCTCGAAGTCCAATTTTGCTCCAAACTCGGTTAAGAAATCATTTCCTAACATGCATTGTTGTTTCAATCCTGCTACAATTTGAAAGCTGAATGGTTTACTGAATTTACTCATCTCGACTCTAAATGTTCCTACACCAATGTTTTTCAAACGATGCCCGCTTGCTGAAATGAGTGGGATGCGATCTTTTTGATCCTTTGAAAATCTGAGAGTCTGTTTTTCCGTGATTTTGTCAAAAAGTTCCTTAGAGATTAGCGAAATATCTGCTCCTGTATCAACGAGCGTATAAACCTTTTGATCCCCGATTTTGATCCAACACATTGGAGTGTTGGGTTTAACACGAACGTGCTGAACAATTTTGTGGTTTAATTTCTGTTTCTTCGGGTCTCGTTTCCTACTGATGTTTTTTCTTTCCTTACTCCGTGGTTTCTGGTTCCAATTAGTTCCAGCTCTACCGTGGTGGCCGTTCACAGCAGAGCTCGGCCGTTTCCCGTAACTCTAGGGGTTTGTGGGCAGGAACGACACTGCCATCCAACGTGACCCACCTTGGTGCATCGGTGACAAATGGGTCGGCCGTCCGGGGTCCATTGATACGAGGGACCAGGCGGGTTTGGCGGTCGAGGTTTCCACATCGTGGGGCCGAAAGAGGGGCGCGGCATTGGAGGTCCATAGTTGGGTCGGGGAACGTATGGTCTTGGTGGTCGCGGGTATGGTGGATACGTCGGGGTGAATACACGTGGTCCTAATAGAGGCTGGACTTGTGGTTTTTGGGGTCTAGTTTCTGAGCTGCCAATTTTGATACAGTCTCCCCTAGGGATACTACTAGTTTCTCTATTTTATCCAACCGTTCATTTCCGCTTTGTACCATAGCAACTTCCATGGGTTCCTCGTCCGTTTTCGTTGATCCTCTACATAATACAAATGTTTTAAGCAGTTGCTGTTCATGCACAGCGAATTGAATTGCCTCCTCAAGGGTCTGAAAGGTATGTCTATATAATTTGTCTGCTAGCTGTTGGCTTTGTAATCCTTTGTTGAACACATCTAATAAAATTTGTTGGGTAGCAGGGCTATCAATATCTGAATAAGCTTCCTTTGCTAGTGAAATAATTATCTCAGAGTAGTTCTGAATCGACTCCACGCGATGCTGTTTTGTTCTTCGTAAGGTTTCTTGAGCGTTCTTTTGATCCGAGAGGTCCGAATAGCGTTCCCTCATTACCTGTTTAATCTCTCCCACGTTAGGTTTGCCTGTAGCGATAGCATACGTTGGAGAAATTCAGCCGCGGGTCCACGAAGTGTTTTTAAACAAATGATTCTCATTTGTTTGTTATCTATACTAAAACTAATTCTATCCAACTGTTTCACCCAATCCACCAAACGGTTATGGCTATCGCCTGTATATTGTTTGATGTTGTTACTTAAGCCCTGTGCTCTTAATTCCATCCTGATTTGATTAAAACTCTCAAGAGATACGATCTAGAGGAATCTCGGTCATGGTTCTTTTACGTTAATTAATTTCTCAATAAAATATAAATTTCGAGACACACAGGTTTTGCGGAGAGGTGTGCGACTAATTAGTTTCCTAATCCACGTACAGTTCATACATGTAGTACACAATGAACACGCGAACACTTCAATACTACGCGGTGGTCAAAAGTTGTGCACAGGGGTTGTTGGAGGATTTTTAGGAATTTCCCGGGCTTACAGCGTTGTTCAGGTAGTCGGATTGATTTGCTCCTCCTGCAGACGGATGCACTCGTAGTCGGATGAGCTGACCTCAGGTCGTCCGATGTGATGCCCGAAGATCACCAGCACCAGATGTGACAGCTTGGTGACTGTCCAGGGTCCTACATCCGCGGTCTCGGCACCAGTTATAGGGTAGTTTCTTCCCTGGCCATGAGTAGTCTAGTTTGGACCAAGCGTAAGCGATATTTAAGACCTCGGAATAAGTTGCTGCGCGAAGTCAGAGTTTACTTCGGAGTCGCCTTCGCCGTGACGCGCGAGCCTCGCTCGCTTTGACCAGGAAACGCTCGTACTCTCTGGAGCTCTCCGTCTATCTCCGGGGCCTCTCTCTCTTGTATTTTCATCCGCACACACATATATATAAACACGAGTCGGCCCACGTAAATACACCCCGCACTTTCATTGGCTGACGCGACGTGTCGCGCCAACCCAAAAGTGAACCGGGCTGGGATTGGCTCGTTTGCCCAGCGGCCATCTTCCGGGGTCAATAGGTCGCTTTCGCGTGCACCGAGCGAGTGCTGACATTGGCTCTGTGCAGACGAGCTACCACCGGGGCGGGGTGGTTTGCATGGCAACCCGCAATGACTCAAAATGGTTCCCGGTCAGTGGCGACACGTCACGCGGCGGACGGCGGGCCAGAGTCGGCGTCGGGACATATTAGGAGTGGTTTGAACGGGGTTACATTCTCAGACAGGCTGTCATCGATGCGCCCGTCCGGGCACGTGCCGCGCGCGGTCTCGAGGTGCACTGTTGGCATTCCAGAGGCTTGCACGTTCGCATTAACTTTAACATCGTTACAGTTCATAGGATACAACAACCCTCAACCTGCTATCGTTCATAACCCTTAAAGTTTCACGAATTGAAATTGAAACCATAGCTGGATTTGCCAAATATGAACCTAGGCTTACCGGTAAATTTATGCTTTAATGTGCTTTATGAATCCTTGGAATTTAGCATTCCAATGCAATGTTTATGTAGGTGAATAAGATGATGGGTTCACTTATTTTCTGTGCAAATGCTTACTGTTCTGTTTGTGAGCAAAATAACACCACAAGAGGCTTTCATTTAGGTAGCATAGCAAAAAAATAATTATTTTAAAAATACAGCATGACCTAACCTAACCTATCCTAACCTTTTGATGGAAATATCCTCATTTCCAACTATGATGCTTTTGTCAACTAAATTTGCTTGTGAATTACCATGCATAATTAATGCAATTTCCTTACTGGAGTGCATATGCCTTCGAACATTCTTTCTGCATGGTCGCATCCTAAACTGTAAATCCTAGTAACATGAGGTGTACTATGTGCATCAGCCGGCTCACAAAGACCCATGACCCTAGTGAAAAAAATCCCATGGGATTGGCATTTATTCTCCATGGGACATATGGGATCCCATATGTCCCATGGAGTAATACCTGGATTGTCCCATAATCAAAACCAAATCCCATTGAAATATACAGAATCCATGGAAAAAAAACAGAACGGTCCTATCGTAGAATTGGGGACGTTTCGTATAGCGTACTAGAACCCCGTCACTACTTTTAAGTGCCCGATCCCTCAGGCATCCACGAGGCTTTCTCTTTTTGGGCAACCGTAACATGCCTAGAGACTGGTCTAAGAGATTTCAAGTGCGGTATAGCAACCCGCACCAAGACCAACGAATAATTAATTAAGAGCTTAATCAGTCATGCAGACACTCAATATGTCAGGTAAAATACCTACGTGATTCTGAAACAGCCAGAACAGTGGCTCGAACGGCATTGACAATCTTCACAATGCAGGATCAGTCATCAGACCAATCATCAGCTGACGCTACTTCGATCATGACTGTGTGATTGGCAGTTGGGCGGCGGCCGGCCTGTTTGTATCTTTTTGTATCAGGTCCACACAGGCTAGCCTTCTATCTTACGAACTATTGACGATGGTAACGGTTGTGCGTTTGAGGTAGGTCTCTACCAGGGCAGGGTTCACACCTTTTGTGCAGCAGGTAGTTTTAACAATAATACTATTATCATTTAGGTTGTTCACAGGATGAATGAGTCATGTTTTGTTGGTAAGGTTGTGCTTTAAGGTGTTTATGAATTCTTGGAAGTTATCCTTCGAATGCAATGTTTATGAATACGTCTATGATGATGGGACTTCTCATTTTCTGTGCAAATGCTTACTTTTTAGTTTGTCAGTAAAATAACAGTAGAAAAAGGGCTTTCAATTAGGTAACAGCATAAAAAGTTATCTTGGAAAAATAAAAATGTAACATCCTAGCCTATCCAAGCCTTAGCTCCCCTTTAGACAAGCAAAAATAAAAAAATACAATTTGACAAATTTCAAACACTTTGTTGTCATACAATTTTCAAAATTAAGAAAACCTATCTTTACCCAACCTAACCTACCACAAACTGCTTTCGAAGAAAAACAAGTATTTATAAATAAAAAATACCACAAATTGTGTTGTTTTTCTTTGCAAGATGCAAACACGCAAGTTAATAGAATCTTCGTATTAACCAACAAAAAAACTTCATGTTTCCCCAAAAAAAGAATACAAAATCATGAAGAATATCAAAATATTGACAAATTTCCACAAGAGCGAATGGTTCCATCATCTTCATCGTGTTCAGAGACGTGTCTGTACATTTTTTCCCAGCAATACTATGTCTGGTTTAATGGAAAAAGTTTAACCCAACCTAATCTAACCAAACCTAACCCTTTGTTTGCCTCATGGATGTAAAATGTGTGCAAAACTTATCTTGTTGACACCTTAAGCAGCAATAATACCCCTCTTTTTTAAAGCAAGAGCTTAGACTAGGCTAACTTTGTTTTTTTCTCTGAAGCTTAGCTTTATTCTTCATTATATATTACCCCACTTGAAGCCATACTTTTTGCTAATATTTTGCTTGCTAGCTGAAAGGTAAGGAGTATATAAGCACCGGGAGTGGCTGAGATGCAACATATTGGCTGACCTGGCAAAAAACGCCTGATAAATATACGTCAAATATCGTTTGTTTGTCTTTCAAAATATGCGTGTCGTACATCGTTTCATCCTGTTTGCATGAACATGCTATGGGAAGACCAGTGGGGTTCATGCTGGTTCATAAATCCCATCAGGGTCTGGGCTTCCCCACTGGTATTTCTCAGTGTGAATCCCTGGAGAATTCACCCTGGGAATAGTATAAAAATCCTTCGGGGACTGTAATCCCATGGTGGATTCCCATAGGGAACCGCATAGGATTCCCACACGATTGTCTTATGGGGAATGTTTCATATCCTGACAAGGACAATCCCATGCAATTTGATGGGTCAATCCCATGGGATTTTTTTCACTAGGGGACCTCTAAAGGAAAAGGCACACTGAGTGCACTTGGGAGAACAATTGGACCAACTGCAGTGCAAAAGGTGTTATTACGAAGAGGATTTGTGGCTATGCATGCCTAAAAAGATGAATAAAGCACAAAGCCACCTCTTTTTATGACAAGCAAAGTGCATGTTTTTCGGAGACAGCATATAATTTCAGCATTTGGTAGGAATACCTGGTAGTAAAACAGTCTAGCCAGCGCAGCGCCACGGGCCGCACGCGCTGCTGGCTCTTCCCGCCACAGCCACCTACCCGAGTGCAAGTTCCGAGTGCAAGTGCAATTAGTAGCTGTGCAGTAGCGAAAGTGAGCAAGAAGGTGTGAGAATGGGAGGGAGTGCTGGTTGCGAGAGTTGGTCAAGAGTGAAGGTGTGAGAACGGGAGTGAGTTCAGATTAGCACTAGCAGCCAAGTCGTGCCGTGAGTTGAATCGTCTCCGCCGTCTATCACCTACCTACCGATTGGTCAGTATTTCCGTTTCTTTCACTGCAAGATGCCACCGCGTTATATCACCCCGCGTCCTATTGAAATTCTTGTATCTGCTCTACTCTTTCTACATGCCGTGCATGTCATCCTACAAGCCGCCCAGCCCGCCGATCGGCCATTGAACCGTCCGTTAGCAGCACCAGCAGCGGCCGCGGGAAGCTTCGCGGGACGGCCCATAGATGGCACCAGGCACCGTCCACCAGCTGACCCGCCACTGCCCGTTCCAGCCGGCGCGCCGGACGACCATAGACCGGGTGCCGATGGCAGAGGCGCGTCAAGATCCAGGAGGAGGGGGCGTCGAGGTGGAGTCAACTGGGCTCGACATGGCGACGTTGACGGAGACCGGCTCATTATCGGCCTGCTCAACGCCCAGTCGATGAAGCGTAAACTTCCTGAGATTAGAGTCGACATGCACGGTGTTTACGCCTTTGACATCTTGGCTCTCTGCGAGACGCACATTTCGCCTAACGAATCAGAAAGACTACTCACGGTGAGCGGCTACCAGTTATTTCAAAAAGATCGTCCCGAAGATACCAAGCTAGCCAGGGGTAAGGGCGGAGTCGCTATTTATGTACAGGACAATTACCGTTGTGAACTTGTAAATGGTCCGGCCAATAACGATGGTTCAAATTTAGAAATTTTGTGGGTGCTCGTACGTATAGATAAGAGACAATCGGTGCTCATAGCTTCCGCTTACCGAGTTCCAGACACAACTCCCAGGCAGATAGCTAAGGATATGGATGATTTGGAAAACAATATACAGTGCATGCTCGCTCGTCATTCGCGTTCTACGCTTGTCATTGCCGGCGACCTAAATAGGTGTTTGTTGCGAGCAGCACGTAATAGACGGCAGGAACTGGAGCATTTGTTTGGTATCTACAACATTTCGATCACCAATCGGACGGTCCCAACATATAGAACTTCGGGTAGTTTGCATGATATAGTTGCGACAAATAGGCCAGATCTCGTGCGGCGTGCGGGTGTTACTAGATGCCATTATGGGACCCCTCATGATTTCACCCGTGTTATTTTAGCTCACGAACCACGTGATGTTCCAAAATCTACGTATGTCGTCAAGCGACTTATCAATAGAATTGACCGCGAAGCTTTTAGCATTCGTTTGTATGATTTTGATTGGTCTCAAGTGTAAAATGCCGTCACTCCCGATGATAAATGGTCCGCGTTCCGTCATCTGTTTTTATTTAATCTTGACCTAGTTGCGCCTTTGCGCCGAGTTGTCGCGCAGCAGAAGAGAGCACCCCCGCTGTCAGCTGACACGCGCCGACTACTGCAGCGGCACAGAGCGGCACTCTCCGGAAACGACCGCGCAGAGTACGGCAGGCTCAATAGGCAATGTAGTTCGGCTATCCGTAGTGATTGCGTTTCTCAATACACTGGAGAGATCAACAGGGGAGGGAGAGGCAGTTTGTGGCGTGTTCTACAGCCAGTAATAGGGTCCAAAAAGGGTAAGAATTTCATTCCGAACATTTCACCAGATCAACTGAACGATCACTATGCTTCGATTGGGCCTGCCACCTCCAGGAGCGTGCCGCCTGCCACGGTCAAGGTTTCCACGCTGCTGCCCCGTGTGACGACGAACGCGTTTAAAGTTTATCCTATTGATTTCAACACTTTTTGTATGACTCTAGGTACATGAAAACTTCTAAAACTACAGGACTAGATGGTATTAGCGTTTCTATGCTTCAGACTTTCTTTTATGGCATCGGATATCCCCTTCTAGATGTGATAAACTCTAGTCTCGTCACCGGTCGCGTTCCAGCAGTGTGGAAGCACGCCCTTGTCACGCCAATCCCCAAAACCAAGGTAGTTGCGGCGCCATCCGACACACGACCCATTTCGATACTTCCGGCCATCACAAAAATCGTAGAACGTGTTGTGCAGAGACAGCTTTACCAGTACATTGAGGAAAATTACTTGCTTTCGGACGCACAACACGGTTATCGAAAACAACATTCTACCGAATCAGCACTTCGTGTAATCACCGACACAGCACTACGAGCGGTGATCGCGGTGAAATTTCGATTATGGTACTCCTAGATCTCTCAAAATGCTTCGATGTCGTCCCACATTCCAAATTACTCGAAAAACTAGAAGCCTATGGAATACATACGGACTGGTTCCGCAGCTACCTCGCCGGCCATACGCAGCAGGTGCAGATGAGCGGACACGAGTCCGGCGCGGGCCGGTGCAGGGGCGCAGCCGGATGCGTCTGTGGGGCTGGGGGAGGCAACCTCTCAAAAACTCAGGCCATCAAAACTGGAATTTTCCAGGGGGGAGCGCTTTCTTGTATTTTGTACGCGCTGTATGCTAATGACCTGAGCATGTGCATCGGCGACGACGTGACTACTGTGACGTACGCTGATGACTCATCCCTGATCATTAGTGGCAAAAAGCGGGACTTGAATTTAATCATCCAGCGCATGGAAGCCGCCCTCAGCTCTGCCTACCAATGGTTCTGCCCCAATGGCATGAAGGTAAACACCGCGAAGACGCAGATGGTTGTCCTCGGCACGCAGGCCATGTTCCGTAACCTGCCACCGGTCACTCTAAATTTTTGTGGAACAACTATTTCGGACTCACGAGCTGCAAAATGTCTCGGCCTCACCATCGATCGTCACCTCACCTATCAGGCTCACATTGACGCGACTGCCAAAAAAGCAACAGGTATTCTCATGGTCCTAATTCATGCGCGTCATGTCATACCACATTCGGCTCTAAAACTCATAGTAGAATCGTTAGCAGTATCAGTTGTCCGATACTGTATCTCTGTGTGTGGCTCGGCGGGCGTGACACAGGTGCGACGCTTGCAGAAGATAATTAACTTCTGCGCGCGAGTAGTGACTGGGAGGCGGCGTTACTCCCACGTCTCTGATGCGCTGGAGCAGATGGGCTGGTTGCGCGCGTGTCAGCTGACCACCTACCATACTGTCTCTTTTCTGGAACGTGTACTAGTGTCAGGGCAGCTCGCCACCCTCCGTGCGAGCATTGGTCCCCGGGGCCGAGAATTGCACGGGCGCGAGACCCGACGCGCCGACCATCTAACCCTCCACCAAATAAGGACGGAGTCGGGTCGCCGGAGGCTGTGTTACCGGGCTGTCCTGGCACTTAATGAGACGGGACTCGCTCCCGGAATTCCCCAATTCAAGGTGAAATTGAAGGCGGGGATTTTGGCAACAGGGGATGGTGTGGCGTGACGGTCAACTCTGTGGTGCGGCGAGGCTGTTGCTGTTTATGTGTGTATGTTTTTATGGTGTGTTTTTATTTTTAATTGATCGTACACCTACTTTCCATTTTATCGCTTTTAGTATTCGACGTGGCATTGTGAAAAACCGTTTTACTAACCATGTGAATTGGACCTCTGCCGAATAAATGAGTTTTAGTTTTAGTTTAATGTTGGAGAAATGCATTAATTATATCTGTGTTTTTCTGTTATTCCAAAATGGTGTGGAAATGGGGCTGAAACATGTCTATGTATATTCATACACATATTATAAGCTTCAGTACACTGGATGTTCAATTTAACACGCGCCCTGGAGGGCCTCTGAAAATTACGCGCACTGGAGGGGGGGGGGGGCGGATTCCGCCCCCCCCCTAAGATCTCGGCTCCTAGTAAAGCTGGAGGAACGAAATTCGCAGGGTGGATGGGTACGGTAGTGAACTCTATTGTGTGCGAATTTCATGACCTTAGGTCAATATCTTCAAGGTCAAATGAGGTCAAATTGGCAAAATTTTCTGGTTTTGCGTGGCTTGGCTTGTCATCGTTATGGATCGCTGTGATTGTGTTTCAATGCTAAAAAATGGGCATCAATGATGTTTTGGACATTACTAATGATGCAATACAGATGCTAGACCCAACATTTGACCTCAGGTCACCTATATAGCACCACTTTATCAGGTCAGTTACCTGTTCCAGTTACCGGAACCGTGCCCGCCCGCCCGACTGCTCCGTCGGGCAGCTCGGAGCAATCGGCTTCGTGAAGAAAGAAGTGAAGTACATGAATAAAGTATGGAAACGCAATGACAAACAGTACAAATGACAAACAGTAGTGCATTTATGACAACATTCCAGTTGATCATGTTTGGTTCCATTAACCTGTCATGAACTTGACCTGACTTGACCTCGGTGGCCTAACATGACCTTGAAACTATATAGCATATCAATATACATCAAACAAGTCGCTAGTGTTGCCAAGAACACTTCCCTTTTGCGAGTATACGGGAAGCGCATCAGCGCCGATTTTTGTGGTCTGGCGCTGGAATTTTATTTTTACTTTAGCGGCCCCTAACTTAAATATTATTCGGCCGATTTCCCTTTGTCTAGCTTTAAACGACGTGCCGTTCATTTCTAAGCAGGTACGCAGAAAATCACGTATATCGACCGATAAAATCTGCAGTTATTTGCGAAAAACCGGAGGGGTGGGCGGATTTGCCCCCCCCTCCAGTGCGCATGTTAAGGTCAATTTCAATTGAAGTTTCATCAGTTCATGGAGAGGGTTGGTAACCTTGTGGCCTCACTTTGGGATACACTCATGGTCAGTGCTATGGACAGGCCTTCAAGGCTGGTGCAGGGGAAAAGTCAAGCTTTTTATCCAAATGTTTCCAAATGTTTGCTTGAAAAAAAGGAATCCACAGCTTTGAGCTGCAGTGTTTTGACGTTGTGTGAGGAACTGCTCCTACTGTTCACACTACCTTCCCTTCCCCAACAACAGAAACACTTACATTTCATGGGCTGGATTTTACATTGGAGGTCTAAGCCCCATTCAGTAATTAAGGCTCAAAGTTCATACATCCCAGATAGAGTAACGTGGACAGTGGCGTACCTAGTATTTGCATGTGTGGACAAACGGATTTCGAGGTGGCTCAGGCAACACTCATACAAATCGTCGCCAAATTTGGACCAGTATTTTCATAATTACCCATTATTATTTTATGCTAAGATCAGTAGGAACAACTTAATTTGGCGCTGCAAAGTTCCAAACCTATCACCATCGTTCCGAAGTCAATGGATTTCAACCCTCTCCCTCCTCTTCAAATGCTTCCGTAATGGCCAGCAATAAAATCATATATTCACATATCATTGGGGTTTTCATATATTTCCATTTCATAATCCGAAATGGCCGACATATACATATACATATATATATATATATATATATATATATATATATATATATATATATATATATATATATATATATGCAAAATACATGAAGTTAATGGGAAGCCCCACATCGATGGGACACATGCTCCATGGTACCCCATCTTAACAGTCTAAATTATTGGGGGACAGAGCCAACACTGAGGGGGCATTTGCCGCTCAAGAATATATCAAAGAACACCCCTGGTCTAGACGCATGTGAATTAAAAATGAAAAACAATCCTGAAAACCAGCGGCAGGTTCCTTATCTGCACATGGGTGATAAGGGCGTGACATTCCAACCAGTATGGGTACCTCCGCCGGTAGCCTAAATATAATGTTGGCACCTTTTCCTGGCAGGATGGGTACCACATTCCCATGGGAGGCACATGCCCCCAGTTCCCCCACCCTTGTTTACGCCCCTGCACCGAGTGAGGAGGAATTATGTTGCAACAGTTATCTCTTACTTGCTCTTACCCCTCCTTCCCAGTCGTGATCTTCAGTTGGCCTGTCTCATCATACTGCTACTACCAGTGGCACCGCGCGATTCCTGCGGCGCTCGACATGAATGCAGTCAGCACGGATCCAAGCAAAAAGTCCTAGTGTTAGGAAAAAAATAATGCTCATATTCGTGGATAAGATTCTTTAACCTTTCAAATGAACCCAATTTTGTCCAATTTTGATGGTATTTAAGATCGGAAATGTCGTGTGGAAAACACGGAAGTTTGGTTGGAGCGCCTGCTGGACTCAGCAATTGTCCAGCCCATGTGACGTCACCGGTTGCCAAACAATATTGGAGGGCCCCGAGACAAACAGCTTGGATTTCCGGAAATGGCTCTTTGAGCTAGTAAATATCAATTGACAGATGATCTTAAGACGGTATCTGAAAGAACTCGTACTGGCGTATCGCTTTGGTCCAGGATATATGTTTTTTAATCTGCAAAAGCTTTTTAACCCGGGATTCTTTTATCCCCCCCCTCTGAGACTTTCCGCGGACAGTTATAAAACGGAGCGCAGCAGCGCTCTGAAAATTTGCACCCCTTTCCTCACCTCAATTTGGCATGCGGTGGGAACATTTTTATGACAGGTCATCTACGGTCAATGAGTTATCGAGGGTCAAATGTAGTCACCTCCAGATATTTGAATGAAGCTATTTGAATGAAGATAGAATATATCTCGATGAAACTTTCAGCGTTTTCTTATCTTTAGGAATGCAACGAAACGCACCGGAGGAATTTTTGATTATTTTTCGTTTTGGGTGACGTATTAGTTTTGCATATTTGCCCATCAGGGCAAAAATCGAATATTCTGGCTAAAGTAAACATTTTTTTTATGAGGACAACTTGACTTCGGATAATGTCTTGCGGTCCGCCATATCCATTATAAAAAGAACAATTAAAGAAGATATAATTTTTTTTTTGAAAATTTCAAAAACAAATAAAATGTTGATTTGTGTGTGGGGAAAAATGTTACGGCCATGGTTGATTTCGCCCTCCTTTTCAATTTCAAATATAATTTATTTAATCTCCCCCAGAATGAACTCCCCACAACCAAAAATATAATGTCTGTCATGATCATATAGACCTCACGGTGACGTCACTTTTTTGGTGGGGGGAGATAAAATTTTGGAGGTGGTTTCAGACCCCTGCTAGTCGAACACTTTCCGATGACACCTCTTTCGTTTTCGTGCGACGCTTAGTTTGGAGATTAGGGGAGGGGGATTTATCGACCCTCCGGGATGGGATGTGAGGATCTAACGGGAAAGACGAGTTAGTTTTGATCAGGTTAACACGCGCTCTGGAGGGCATCTGAAAATTACGCGCACTGGAGGGAGGTGGGCGGATTCCGCCCCCTAAGATCTCGGCTCCTATTAAAGCTGATGTAACAAAATTATCAAGGCGGATGGTTATGGTAGTGAACTCTGTTGTGTGCAAATTTCATGACCTTAGGTCAATATCTTCAAGGTAAAATGAGGTTACATATGTCAAAAATGTCCTGTTTTGCGTGGCTTGGCTTGTTATTGTTATGGTTCGCTGTGATTGTGTTTAAATGCTCCGAAATGGGCATCAATGATGTTTTGGATATTACTAATGATGCAATACAGATGCTAGACCCAGCATTTGACCTCAGATCACCTATATAGCAGCACTTTATCAGGTCAGTTACCTGTTCCAGTTGCCGGAACCGGGTCGCCCGCCCGACTGCTCCGTCGGGTGGCTCGGCGCAATCGGCTTTGTGAAAAAAGGAGTGAAGTACATGAATACAGTATGGAAACGCTTAGATACACAATGACAAACTGTAGTTTTCAGGATGTGTAGGGAGTAACATGCAAAGTGACATCAATCGCATGACAGTCATTTGCATTTATGACCACATTCCAGTTGACCAAGTTCAGTTCCATTAACCTGTCATGAACTTGACCTGACTTGACATCGGTGACCTAACATGACCTTGAAACTATATAGCATAACAATATACATCGAACAAGTCGCTAGTGTTGCCTAGAACACTTCCCTCTTGCCAATATATGGGAAGCGCGTCGGCGCCGATTTTTGTGGTCTGGCTCTACGAAATGTTTTGAATTTAACGGCCTCTAACTCGAGAAATGTTCGGCCGATTTCGGTGTTTCTTGCTTTAAACGACGTGCCGGACATCTATAAGCAGGTACCCCGAAAGTGGCGTATATCGACCGGTAAAATCTGGAGTTATGTACGAAAAACCGGAGGGGTGGGCGGATTTCACCCCCGCTCTAGTGCGCGTGTTAACGCGGGTTAACGAGCTAATTGTGAAATTGCATATGCATTCAGACATTTGTAGGGCTTTGAGTATGGCATATTTCAGAGACTTCTGAACAGGCACAGATAGTGTAAGGAGGCTTACATTCTTTCGGCGCGAAATTTTCGATGTTTTCCTACCTGACAGGGCCGCAAGACGCCCGGTGAGATCCCGGCCACCAGCCCCCTCCCTCCTCACTGCGTGCTTTTCTTAACACGCGCACTGGAGGGGGGGGGGCGAAATCCGCCCACCCCTCCGGTTTTTCGCAAATAACTGCAGATTTTACCGGTCGATATACGCAATTTTCGGTGTACCTGCTTAGAAATGAACGGCGCGTCGTTTAAAGCAAGAAAAATTGAAATCGGCCGAAAAATTTTCAAGTTAGGGGCCGCTAAAGTCAAAAAGATGTTTTAGCGCCAGACCAAAAAAATCGGCGCTGATACGCTTCCAGTATACTGACAAAAGGGAAGTGTTCTAGGCAACACTAGCGACTTGTTTGATGCATATTGATATGCTGTATAGTTTCAAGGTCATGTTAGGTCACCAAGGTCAAGTCAGGTGAAGTTCATGACAGGTTAATGGAACCAAACTTGAAAAACTGGAATGTTGCCATAAATGCAGTACTGGTTGTCATTTGTACCGTTTGTCATTGCGTTGACATACTTTATTCATGTACTTTACTCCCTTCTTCACGAAGCCGATTGCTCCGAGCTGCCCGACGGAGCAGTCGGGCGGGCGGCCGGTTCCGGTAACTGGAACAGGTAACTGACCTGATAAAGTGGTGCTATATAGGTGACCTGAGGTCAAATGTTGGGTCTAGCATCTGCATTGCATCATTAGTAATGTCCAAAACATCATTGATGCCCATTTTTGAGCATTTAAACACAATCACAGCGATCGATAACGATGACAAGCCAAGCCACGCAAAACCGGAAAATTTTGCCAATCTGACCTCATTTGACCTTGAAGATATTGACCTAAGGTCATGAAAATTGCACACAATAGAGTTCACTACCGTGCCCATCCACCCTGCGAATTTCGTTCCTCCAGCTTTACTAGGAGCCGAGATCGTAGGGGGGGCGGAATCCGCCCCCCCCCCTCCAGTGCGCGTAATTCTCAGAGGCCCTCCAGGGCGCGTGTTAATCCGCCCGTCCGGACCCGATCAGCGCGCACCTGTGAAGATCATTGGCGGGAGCAAAAATTCTGGAGCAATTAAGCGCCGAACCCGGGTTAATCACCTCGTTCTGGCCCGCTACCCCGTTCCAACCAGTCAACAACAAGAATGTTTTGATAACAAGCCGGCCTCGGTCAACATAAGGAGAAAGGCCAGCCGACCTTGAAATGTGCACTCCCGCTAATCAAGAGCCAAAACTCAATCCAAAGACCCGGGAGTGGCTAGAAACGAGAGAGGGCGGGGCAAGAGGAAATCAAGAAAACGAGCAGATTGAAGGAAGAACGCTCTCGCACTGACGGACGGAGGAGTCTCAGGAAGAGTCCAGAAGGGACGGACTCGATGAGACGGACGAGGAGGCCAGCCGTAGAACATACGCACTGAACCACCAGCAAAATGTGAATGCCGTCGGTCTGCCATGTCTTCTTCCTTCTTCCAAACCTTAACGAACCGACCTCATTTATATCACATATATTGCCTCCTTGACCTAATTCACTCTGCTGAAAGGAGCGACCCGTCTTATGGGGGGGGGGATAAATAGGATGAATTCGAGGTGATGTGTGGGGGAAATATGTGCGAAACGGCCGAGGGCGCCGGCGTCGCACTCCTCATAAAGAAGGGTAGGGTAGGTATGTGAGTGGTGGACAGAGAATGCGAGTACCCGTGGCGTTTACCGGTCCTGTTGGCGTACGGTATATATACATGCAAATATATTACCCTTGAGGATATAAATGTTTGAGCGCACCAGCAGAGACACGGAGCAGATACTCAGCATGTGACGAACAGAAGGGGCGAAAAGGAATATTTGCGAGCAAAAAGAAAATGGAGCATAGCTTGGGCTAACGATCAAGGATAATAAGCACACATCGAGTCCTAACATCCATTAGGAAGGACCTCCGGACCAGAGCGGGTCGTGCAAAATGACCCTCGTTCGGTTCGGAAGCACGCATGTTGAGAACTGTGCGTGCAATATCCATGTCTTCCCCCTCCACGTACAATTCTCTCGACCTTTACATTAACAGGAGTTAAAGCAATAACATTATAGCCAAACTACCCGCCGTGGTGCAGACTAATTCAAAATCCAAAACTCTGGGGAAGTCCTTCAGCTTTGCGTTTAGTGGGGTAACTATTCTGACAACAAATAACATTTAGTTCAAATTTCTATGGGCGAGTACGGACAGCAGTCAGTGACCCTGCGTGGGGATTAACACAACTCGATGACGACAGGGTACGACCCTCCCAGACCAACGGTAACGTAGTAAATACCTCGGCGACAAAGGTGGACGGAGGGGAGGCTATTTACGTCCACAACTGCAATGGCGGGCCGTGCCTCGGGGGCTGAGGGGTACGTTTCACACCTTTTCACTCGGATAGACGAGAATAATACGGTGTGTACTCTCCCGACACAAGGGATGATTCACACATGATGTTTGGATACGTGCCTGAGATTAATTTGTTATATGAACTAAATTTATAAGCGAGGCAGCCGACCTGCGAACCGTCCTCCTGTGGACTGAATGTTCTCGAGTAATGGTAGTGAGAACCTAAGCCAGTCTAAATTGTCTAGAATATTAATGCTGTTTGGGAATCTGCGTTTGGGAAATGTCTAATTGCGAGAAGGATCGATAAACGGACACTTCAGAGGCGTAAGCTCACCCGCTCTGGTTGTTTGACCGCAAAATCCCGCTGGCCTCTGTGACCCAGAGGCGCAGACGCAGGGCTTCGTGCACAGTATGCATGTGGGGGGGGCGTTAAGTGAGGCACCACATTGCGTTCGTCGGAAGTTCGGCGCCGGACAATATGATATTTAGAGGCAAAACACTGCCCGGTGGTTAGTCCGCCCCCTGAACACTGCATGTGGGCACGGATGGTGTTGTAGTTATGGGGGGGGCGCACGGACAGGTTCGGCATGCCGTAAGCCCTGGGGCTGAAAGGGTAGGACCGGCTAGGTTATATAGACGGCCAGGAGACGTGCCCAACGTGGTAGGGGTCCGTGCCCACCCGTGAACACATAGGCCTGGTCGCACGTTTACGGCGAATAAGGCCTGGCGCGGCATCGACTGTCCTAAGGTTATGTAGGTCGGCCAAAGACACGAGAGCACCTATATAAGCCCTCGGAGCCAGTACGATGAGCCCCCCCCCCCCCACGTAACATTAAGACTTCATCCAGGCGAGGAAAGCTGCCAATAGGACGAGGCCAGCTATGATTGGGCAGTGGAAGTTTTAATTTTCGGCCAACTTGCCTAAAAAAATCAGAGCACTGGTCTGTCGATATATGTGTGAAGGTGGGGGGGGGGAGAGGAAGGGAGTCAAATTTGAGGACCAAGAAATTAATTAATTAATAAGGAGATAGTGCATGGGACGAGCGAATGTGAGTGAATGAGGAGAATGAATGTGTGTTGGGCAGCTTTAAGGACCAGCGGAAGCCGCTTGGGGCTCAACACCTATTTCGTGCGGTACATTGCACAAAATTTTACTACTATTAGCATCCAAAAGGTCCCAACTCGTGGCAAGTCATTCAAATCACGGACAAATTACATACTCATTAATTTTCTAATACAACGTATTCATTCTAATTTGGCTAGAGGCACTCACTTACCTATATGATGTTCCCAAAACTTTGACCTCGCACAACGTATAAATTCGCGTTAGGGAAGGTAGCTCAAACAACACCAAGCCCGCTGGGGTTGGGGGAATGTTTGGTGGAGGTGGCGGGGAAACACAACACAGCACGCCACCGATATAGGCACCAGCAGCAAAGGAGAGATTTAGCTCAATCTTAATTAACCCAGTCTAAGTCTAGAGTCAGCCCAGGTTCAGCCGTGTTGGGGTTCAGTCTTAGTTAAGATCAAGCCCTAAATAAGTTCAATCAGTTTCAGTTAAGTTGAGTTTGGTAAGGATTATCTTTCACACACCCGAGCCTCCCACCGTACAACACCACACAGCCAACTTACACAACACCAACACACTGGCACACTGGCAACATAGACGAGAGCTCAGCCCTGAATTAGTCCGGTCAGTTTAGTTAAGGTTCCTACCACACAAAACCGGCACATACACTACACCAAGCAACTGCACCCACACCCCCACACACCCCACACCCCATCGACGACAGATCCGCCACCCTTCCGTTGGCGAGCAGCCAACGGAACACATTTTCTTTGATGGAAAGTCAAGTTTCAGTTCAAGAATTTCCGCAATATCATTTTGGAATATTTGTCTATTTTGCCATGTTTTGTTCTTCTAAGCCGGCCAGAGATCTCAATTTTGTTTGCATCAAATTTCCCTTCAGTGTATCCTTTTCATTACTGACGCTGATTGTGAACAAAAAAATATTGAAAATCGCAGACATTATAAAAAAGATATTCAGAAAAAAAACTTCACTTTGGAAATTTTACACACAAAGCCATACCTCTGGTAATGTGAGGTTCGCTCACGTTTTCAATGGGGTTTGCAGATACTTCAGCAACATTTTTTGCTATTCGTTTTCTATGGCGACTATAAGGATCGACACAGTGACTATCACCATGGCTTGTGGCGTTTAGGCACGTCGAAAAAAATCACCACGTCCTTTTTCCACCAGACGTTTTCGAAAACTGATTCGTACACTGATCCGGCTCTGCCAATCCTATTATTGTTTTCTCCCCGATGTCCCCTCTGTTGTCCACCGTCATCAACGCCAGCGCCTTTATTTCCCTCGGAACCGCCACCAGGCTGGAGAGTATTGAGCTATGTACTCATGGAGAGTACGGATATATGTACGGAGTACGGATGGGATGGGAGGGAAGACATACGCGAGTCAAACACCTCGGATATTGTTTGCCTTTAACACATAGTCATCAGCAGTCCACCGAGATGCAATGCTTTTTCTTAAGCACACAATGATAAGCCTGCTTAACACTTGATCGCTGACACAAAGTGATCCTCATGCTTGCTGTAGGTACCTACCTACCGCACCAGATTCAATATGTAGGTAATATAACCTGATTTAATAGGGTCGGGTCGCATTGATTCCATGTTGGATGCTATTCAACACATCAGCTGTTCCGAAGTACAATTGCATCGCTACGCGTAAATAAACCCATCCGTCCGACCAGGAAATCGCCAAATTCGAATAAGTGATGAGCGGACGGCCATATCGGATATTTATAAGAAGAATGCATTAAAAAAATTATTTGGTCGGCGAAATCATGCCACTTTTAGTTCCACCGTCAACTTTGTCAATTTTGATGAGCCAGGGGTCACGCGAGGTCACGAGGTAACGAGGTGATGAGGCTGCGAGGTCAAATATAGGAAGTATTGATATTTTATGGTGGCCTTTTGTGGCCTAAGCAGTAAGGTTTTGAAATTTGCGGATGATTTGAAGATCTTTAGGGCAATAACAGGGCACAATGAGCAGGTTTTGCTGCAGAACGACTTAGACGAGCTTGTGAAGTGGTCCGAAAAAGGGCAAATGAAGTTTAATTTTGATAAGTGCAAAGTCATGCATGTAGGTAGGCAGCATATGAAGGCGCCATACTTGATGGATGGCCAAGTACTATCTGTGACTCATGAGGAGAAGGACTTAGGTGTTATTTTGAACACAAAATTTGGGGCATCAGAACAGACCAAAGAAGCCAGGAAGAAGGCACTAAGAATGCTTGGGGCGACACAGAGGAATGTGTCATACAAAAGTGAGGAGGTCATCAGGAAGCTTTACTGTGCATATGTCAGGCCACATTTAGAATACTGTGTCCAAGCTTGGTTCCCTAGTTATGAGAAAGATTGTTGGCTTTTAGAGAGAGTACAAAAGAGGGCAACAAAAATGGTTAATGGTATAGGCAACCTGGCATATGAGGAAAGATTGAAGAAATTGAATATGTTTTCACTTAGATATAGAAGGCTGAGAGGAGATCTCATCGAGGTTTTTAAATTTGTTCATGGTCAGGAACAGGGATATCTCAGGGAAATGTTTGAATTTAACAGAAATGATGCAATTAGAGGTCATCAATTCAAAATTAAAGTTAATCACAGCAGGACAAGGTTAACACGCGCACTGGAGGGGGGGGGGGGCGAAATCCGCCCACCCCTCCGATTTTTCGCAAATAACTGCAGATTTTACCGGTGAATATACGCGATTTTCGGTGTACCTGCTTAGAAATGAACGGCACGTCGTTTAAAGGACGAAAAATGGAAATCGGCCGAAGATTTTTCAAGTTAGGGGCCGCTAAAGTCAAAAAATGTTATAGCGCCAGACCACAAAAATCGGCGCTTATGCGCTTCCAGTATACTGACAAAAGGGAAGTGTTCTAGGCAACACTAGCGACTTGTTTGATGTATATTGATATGCTGTATAGTTTCAAGGTCATGTTAGGTCACCAAGGTCAAGTCAGGTCAAGTTCATGACAGGTTAATGGAACCAAACTAGATCAACTGGAATGTTGCCATAAATGCACCACTGGTTGTCATTTGTACTGTTTGTCATTGCGTTTCCATACTTTATTCATGTACTTCACTCCCTTCTCCACCAAGCCGATTGCTCCGAGCTACCCGACGGAGCAGTCGGGCGGGTGGCCGGTTCCGGTAACTAGAACAGGTAACTGACCTGATAAAGTGGTGCTATATAGGTGACCTAAGGTCAAATGTTGGGTCTAGCATCTGCATTGCATCATTAGTAATGTTCAAAACATCATTGATGCCCATTTTTGAGCATTTAAACACAATCACAGCGATCCATAACGATGACAAGCCAAGCCACGCAAAACCGGAAAATTTTGCCAATCTAACCTCATTTACCCTTGAAGATATTGACCTAAGGTCACGAAAATTGCACACAATAGAGGTCACTACCGTGCCCATCCACCCTGCGAATTTCGTCCCTCCCGCTTTACTAGGAGCCGAGATCTTAGGGGGGGGGGCGGAATCCACCCCCCCCCCCTCCAGTGCGCGTAATTCTCAGAGGCCCTCCAGGGCGCGTGTTAAGACAGTCTTTCTTCACCAACAGGAGGGTAGTAGAACACTGGAACCAGCTGCCAGGAACAATTGTCAGTAGCAACACACTGAACATCTTTAAAAACGGCATAGACAATCATTATAAGAATAGGGGGCTTGTTTTTCTGTATTCCAGGGAGGGTTGATTGACAGGTTTGGTGGGCAACTGGTTCAGTGTACAAAGTGCAACCAAGAAGGGCCCTTGTGGCTCATAGTTGCACTGATCTTTTATGTCTTTATGTCTTCATGTCGGGAATGTTTCAGCTGATCCTTTTTCTTTTGAAATATATATATATATATATATATATATATATATATATATATATATATATATATATATATATATCATTTGCCACCCTTTCCTCTTCTTATTGGTGAGATATCCATCGTTAAACCAACCCATGCTATTTGACCTAAAAATAATGCCGGAGGCTGCAGCTCAAAAAGCGTTCGCCGAATCGTGCTGACAATTGCACAGCCGTATTCAGATCCAAAGAGTACCATGTGAACAAATGTTAGTCTCAATACAAACTTATGGGGTGAAGTGCATTGGCCGATCTGTCGTGGAACGCACCAGCTGGCATGGGCATTCCAACTCTCGGGCGGGCCCTTTCTTGTCTTCACGGGTCTTGCCAGCCCTCAGGGTGGACATCTTTAGGGTTCAGTAGCCTATTCAACACAAACTTTTAGATGCGCTTTAATTTTTCCCCGGTTGAGCCTACGCCTTGATCTGTCCTTACGCCTTCGGGGAAATTGTGGTCCCGTGAAAGCGGTCGCCTTGAGGGCCCCATCGGACTCGCCAGGAGAGTCCGCCCCTTAATAGATGCCCCTTAATTCCTTGGATATGCCACTGCTTTTTAACATCCCGCGGCCCTCCATGTACTTAGGGGTCCTGTATGTAGCACCGGGAACTCTCCGCTTTCGCCCAGACCGTTTCCGTAGCTCGAGGCCCCCTCATCAGCGTGAGGCCTGCTGTCAGCTTTGAGCGTCTCTCCACCAGCATGGGTCAAAACTGATCCAGTGGCCCTGCACGTCCGGCCCGGGGCTCCCTCCGTCGGCTCAGGGGCATTCTTTCACGACTCGGGACACTCTCGCACGGCCGGAGGCCCAGGGGCCTCTATGCGGCTTCGGCCTCATACTTCGTCACAAAGGCCCTTTCCAACGGCCCGAGGTCATCTCCGGCAACTAGGTCCCCCTCCATCGTCTCAGGGATCCTCTTTGATGACCAATGGCCTTTTCCGGCAGGCCGGAGGCCCTTTTTCAAAAGTGTGCGCCCTCCATGAGATCAGGGGCCCTTTCTTCGGCTTGGACCTCGCCGTCAGCTCAGGGACCTTTGCGAGCCCCTCAAGGCGACCGCCTGGAGGACCCCCTCGGACCCTCCAGGGGGGGGACTTACCCCTTTGCTCCCTTGGCTACGCCACTGGTTGGATGTCATAAAGCCTACTGATCTAGGATTACCTAAAACCTACTGATGTTGGATCACCTAAGGCCCACTGATGTATTGCGTAAAGCCAACTGATAAGGGATAGTGCAATATTGCGTCACGAAAACAATCCGCATCATCCACGGTGTCAATATTTTGTGGTGTGACTTTAAATAGTGAATATCATGCTTACATGTACCTCCCCCCCCCACCGAAAAAAAGGTTGATGAAGACGTTGCTAGGTAGGCTTCAACAAGTTTGCTACAGAACAATTTGATCAGGGAAATCAGGTTGATGTAGCATATCTTGACTTTAGTAAGGCCTTTGACAAGGTACCCCATAAACGGTTAATGATGCAGCTTCAGGGCCATGGTATTGCAGGTACCATCCTAAAATGGATAGAGTTGTGGCTTTCAGATAGACAGCAGAGAGTGATGCTAAATGATACAGTCATCATGGAAAAATGTTCTTAGTGGAGTCCCCAGGGGTCAGTACTGGGCCCACTATTGTTCATTATATTTGTAAACAACATTGAAAGTGGCCTAAGCAGTAAAGTTTTGAAATTTGCGAATGATTTGAAGGTTATTAGGGCAATAACAGGACACAATGAGCAGGTCTTGCTGCAGAAAGACTTAGACGAGCTTGTGAAGTGGTCCGAAAACTGGCAAACGAAATTTAATTTTGAGAAGTACAAAATCATGCATGTAGGTAGTTAGCATATGAAGGCTCCATATTTGACGGGTGACGAAGTACTATCTGTGACTCAGCAGGAGAAGGACTTTGAATTGAAAGTGTTATTTTGAACACAAAATTGGGGGCATCAGAACACACCAAAGAGAAAGTTGCAGGGTTACAAAGTGCTCAAACGTATATTAAGCACGTGACACGCGATTACATTTTCTCAAAAACCCCATTGACTTAACGTGGCTATAGCACTTTTCCTCTTCTGCCCAAAGGTCCGAATCGCCGCCGCACAGCTCCTCCGCTAATACACCGATCGACACAAAACCAACGCCACGTTGTAGCCCCGTTCGTGCCCTACACGTACGGGGAAAAAATTCCCACCCACATGGTACGTGCACACGTGGCGCGAGTGAAAACAAAAGTGGATTTTGTTCGGCCTTTTTCACGATCAAGTCTGCCCCTGCATAACCCTTTTGACTTTTGAGTTTCTAAACAGGCAATGCTTGCATAACTAGGCTCCACGTACCGGCCACGTTTGCCCGATTGACACGTGCCACCTGCCGTGCAAACTGCACCCGTCAATCGCTGCACAATCACTGCACTCGCACACGCGTGGAATCGGCCGCCATTCCCACGCCATTAACCCCCCTGTAGGAGCAGATTTTCAACTTAACGTCTCTTCCGATGCCTACGGTATCGCGCAATTTTCGCCAACCCAAATACTTTGGCCGTGATCGCCGATGCCCTGAACCATTGTAAAGTGGAATTTTCCGGCGTGAAATTGCGCTTCAGCATGGGGAAATTTCGCGTTTTCGGCCCGTCCGTTTAGCATGGGCAAGCTTCGCGACACTGCACGCCCACCCCGTGCCCTAATTGCACGTGGGTCACCGCCATTGCACTCCTTGGAGTATCCCCTAAGGGATTACCCGAAGGGATTCTCCTACGGCGAGAAGCCGACACGTGGCCCCAGTTTCGCCTCGCTGCGACAAAAACGACTTTTAAATTGGCACATTAATATTGCTTCCAGGTGAATACATCACCTCACGTTCGACGCCAGCATCGCCAATGCTGTTGTCGTAATCATGCACACCATCAATTCCCCTTTTCCGTCGTCCAAAGTCGCCCAAAGTGTCACTTTCCAATCAGCAATTTTGCGCCCCGCACCCGCAGTTCAGGCGGGTCGACTTTTTCAGCGCCGCGGCCCGCGGCCGCCGTGGCGACGTGGTATAGCGCTGTACACTTGGAATTGAGGGCTCGGCGATCTAATCTCGGGCGCGACGGCCACAAAAGTTTTCCGCTCTGTATGTATAGCGCTGTACACTTGGAATTGAGGGCTCGGCGATCTAATCTCGGGCGCGACGGCCACAAAAGTTGTCCGCTCTATATTGTCAAAAGCTCGCGAAGCGAGCAGCACAGGTCAGATAAGCCGGCGGCAGCCGGCGCCCTTCCATAGTCCCATGTGCAATTAATGTTTGTGTGCACTTTTCGGTGCGTGCCTGATCCATGCGTGGAGGTCAGGCGGGCGTGTGTATTCAGGTCGGACGGCTGCACCCGAGCAGTCCGGCTGATCGGTGACCTTGGCGGCCGGCTCACGGCAGCCGGCCACTGCCGCGGGGGATGCCCGCCGGCTGGGAGTCGGTCGGGTCACGTGGTCGCCGGCCGGCACCGGGCGCGCCGGGCTCGGTCGGCGGGCCACCGAAGTGGCGCGTTTTCCCCGGCAGCCGAATGGCTGCGGGGTCTGGCATTCCTTGCAGAATTTGTTGGCATTTGTTTGGTAGGAATGGTCTGTGTGTTTTGAGCCAGGGTGGTTTGTGTAGGTGTGGTGAGTGGTGCAAGTTTTTTTAGTGGAGCTAAACCGGGAATCATGTCAGCTTGAATCAAGGTAGTAGTAGTGTTGACGCGACGTGTGGGAGGAAAAATGGTGGCCGCCTGGGCGTAAGTTTTAGTTGATGGAGAGGCGGCCTCGACAGACCGTCGGGCCTGGGGGTATGACACCCCGGCCGTGGCCTTGACAGCGCAGACCTCCTTCTCCTTGCGCCATACTGGACATAGGGGTGATGTGGTCAGGTGGTCGGATGTGTTGCAGTTGAGACAGTAGACAGGTTTGGAGCATGTGGAATCAGGATGGGGTGGTTCACCACACTTTGGGCAGCGGGCTGTTTGGCGACAAGTCTTACTGCCATGCCCAAAGCGCTGGCAATTGAAACAGCGGAGAGGATTGGGAATAATGACACGGACTTGGAATCCGATGTAGCCGGCGAGGAGGGTCTTGGGAAGAGAGTATAATTGAAGGTAAGGACAAGGAGGCTCGTATCACGTTTCTGGCCGTCTTTAAAGGAAGTGATGCGTCGGACGTGGGTCACCCCCTCCGGCCTGAGCTCCGCCTGGATATCTTCCTCAGACATGAAGCGGAGCTCCGGCGCGAAGACGGTACCCTTGGTGGTGTTGCGGTTGGAATGGAGAGTGATGGTGACGGATTTTCCACAAAATGTGGTGGTGCCGAGGAGGGCTTTGGTTTGGGCTTGGGATTTGGTTTTAATGACCAAGGTTCCGTTCGCAGGGGCTTCAATGTCGGGATTGGCTAGGGTGCAGATGGCAAGGAGTTATTTAGTCGGCCAGAAAACGTTGATACGGCGAAAGGAAACGGACTCCTCGACAGGCTTGACGACGATGTACGAGCCAGCGCTGTCGAGGTAGGGTTCAATGGGCTGGATGGGTTCAGCTTAGGAGGGCGTAGTCTGGTTAGAGCGTGGGTCAGCGGCGTGGAGAGTGATGGTCTGGTCTGGATTGCGAGGCGAGGTCGTGGTCTTGGGACGAGCAGGGGTCGGCGAGGCGCAAAGGGCATCGATGGCGTCATCAAGGGGAATTGTCCGGCGTGGGTCATCAATGGTTGTGTCGAGAGATTGGGCATCAGGTGCCAAGTCCGTGTTCGCGCTATGGTCGCCAGGCGTTGTGAGTGGATGAAATTCCGAGTCGGAGTCCGTTGGCAAGCAGGGGTCAGTGTCCTTTTTGCGTTGTTTTCCCCATCGTGGGGAAAAAGTCCTACCTAGTGTAACTTAAGGAAATCAGGACGCAGAAACACAGGGAACGGAAATACGACGACGAAGAAAATTGCGTGGGGTGACGGGTGTCACCCCACTAGAAAACGAAATGAGAAAAGAGCGACGGGTGTCGCCCCACGAAAATGACAAATATAAACTGCAGCAACAAGCAGTCAGTCGCGCCAAGATTATGGCACAGCGGAGTAGTCAGCGGGCTCTGGTACGGTACGAGCGGATGGTACTGAATACTCCATGTGTCTAGATAGCCGACTCACCGCCAGTCTTTAAGTCCAACCCATACATTATTCTCCAATTCGTGCTCAGGGAAGTCTTCTATATCAATACCCAAACAAGAAAGGTCTAGACCGTAAGATCTGTCCTAACCTCTGGCCACCACTCCACCCCAGGTGTTGCCGCCTCACCGCTCACTCGACACAAAACCACCACGATCACTACACTCGCACCACTCGCGCCGCCGCCATCTGCTCCACTACGTCGCTGGCACCTCCCTCATCCCGGCGTCCCCCCCCCCTTCCTTCCGGCACCACCCTCATCCCGGTTAACCCCCCCTCCGGGCACCTCCCTCATTTCCGGCGTATACCCCCTCCCGGCACCTGCCTCATTCTCGGCGCACCCCCCCCCCCTCCCATTCCCGGTGTGCCCCTATAGGGCACGCTGGGACTGAGGGACTCCACCAGACCCACGACCTCATCTGTCGTATTGTGCACTAACTAACGCTTTACAGCATACTCCATAGAGGGCATCAATATCGCCACTTGATGCACCCTTTCAGTTTACATAAAATGTGGTGTAAAATGGCGAGTTGCAAAGACTTGCAATCAGGGGCGTCGATTTGTATCCTTTTGCGGGGACCATGGTCCCCCCAGTGCTGATCTTGGCCCCCCCCCCAATGTTCATTTGGGCCCCCCCAATAACCCATGCTATTTTTATGCTGATAAAAAGCTAAAGGAAAAAAAAGAAGAAAAACACTGTGTTAGGTACATAGAAAACTTAGTTGATGTTAACCAGCACATTTTGTACTGAAAAAGAACAGATTTGGATTAGATAGTGGACTGAGTATCCAACTTTTGCTACACAATTTAAAATTATGTGCAAAAAACAAAATAGCTAGATTTCCCTCCACTGTGCAAGGAAAACTTAGAGCATAAAATGTTAAGATTCGCTGATGATTCATTTTAAACCAGATTGTCTTTTTAAAAAAATGTTAAGCCACAAAACAACAATTGGATTGTCATACTGATGTTTGTACACACCACCAATGGCAAAACCACGCGCATATGAGCTTAAATAGGAAAAAATCCATTCTTAATTTTCAGTCATTGTCAAACTTGCATTGTCCAGTGAACAACAATGACAATCATCATTGAAATTGTGGATATGCAAACTATAATTATCTTCAGCAGCCCACCTATCACACCATCAGCTTGATATTTACCTAGGTACCTACCTACATGCCCAATGACAATGCATGCATTCGATATTGATATGGGGAAAAACGAGAGCCATGTGTGGGCAAATCTGCCAGCTTATGATACCATGACAGAGAAAAGTCAGCAAGAAGCTGCATGGCCACTGCATTATAATTGGTATTCCTAAAAAAAGAAAAAAAAAGAAAGCTATGGCTCACATGACTTTTAAGCAAACCTTACAGTCATACAAGACCAATGCTATACAAGAAATAGCCTTGACAAGACCAATGTCTCGTACGCCGCAAAAAAAAACATTATTAAACGCCGAAAAATACAATTATTTTAAAAGGTACACCAAAGTTCGTCTTCAAACCTTGATGACGTCACAGGATTTTATTCGTATATTGCAGAAATTGGTAGCATCAGGCAAGTTTCAATTTCACTGCACATGGGTGGGGGAGTGATTTTTTCAGGCGTACCGGACCACAGAGGTCATTTGCGCCACCTTTGAAGCGAGTACGTTACATGTCTGACTATAAAAGCGGGTGTTTGCTATCAAGGTGCAGGCATGTGGACGTTTACGTAAATTGAATTTTACGTTATAGTTTGTGTGATATTTTAGGCGCTGAAGGCGGGGCTAGGATGGGGACACCCCCCTAATGTCTAGATGGCAGGGGCGTCGATTTGTATCCTTTTGTGGGGGCCAGGGCCCCACCAATGTTGATATTGGTCCCCCCCAATGTTGATTTGGGTCCCCCCAATAACATATGCTATTTTTATCTGATAAAAAAGTTGAAGGAAAAAAGAAGAAAAACACCATGCTAGGTACATAGAAAATGTAGTTGATGTTAACCAACACATTTTGTAATGGAAAAAAATAGATTTGGGTTAGATAGTGGACTGACTCTCCACTTTTTGCTGAAAAATGTAAAATTGTGTGCAAAAACAAACAAAATAGCTAAAATTCCCTCCACTGTGGAAGTACAGCTTACATCATAAAATGTCGAGATTAGCGATGCTGATGCATTTTAAACCAGATTTTCTGAAAGAAAATTTGCTAAGCAACTAAACACCAATTGCATGGTCATACTGATGTTTGTACACACCAGCAAGGGTGTCGATTTGTATCCTTTTGTGGGGGCCATGGCAAAATCCTACAAAATTCAAAATGGTGTGCACACAAACCAATTGTCATTGTCAAACTTGCATACAATCCAGTCCCGTGAACAACAATCTGTTATCATTGAGAGTGTGGATATACAAACTATAATTAACCTCAACAGCCCACTCATCACACTATCAGCTTGATATTTGCCTGGTACCTAGGCACCTAGGTACATGCTGCAGAAAGACTTAGAAGAGCTTGTGAAGTGGTCCAAAAAATGGCAAATGAAACAAAATTTTGATCAGTGCAAAATCATGCATGTATGCAGGGGCGTCGATTTGTATCCTTTTGTGGGGGCTATGGCCCCACCAATGTTGATCTTGCCCTCCCCCCCCAATGTTGATGTGGGCCCCCCCCAATAACCTATGCTATTTTATGCTGATAAGAAAGCTAAAGGGAAAAAATGAAAAACACCATGCTAAGTAGAAACATTGATGTTAACCAGCACATTTTGTACTGAATACAAACAGATTTGGATTAGATAGTGGACTGACTCCACCTTTTGCTGAAAAATGTAAAATTGTGTGCAAAAACAAACAAAATAGCTGGAATTCCCTCCATTGTGGAAGTACAGCTTACATCTTTCTGGGTTGGTTGGTTGGTTATTTGGGTTTACGCCGCATTGACTGCGTTGGGCATACAGCGCCCATACAACTTTTCTTGTTCCCACCTTAAAGCACAATAATACCCAAAAGTTTCCGAAACAAATTTACAACCATGTTCACAAAAAATATATTTTTTAATTCAAAATCAGCTTAGGTTAGGTTAGGCTCGGTTAGGTTTCTTTTTTAAGGTTGATGATTTTCAGAAAATAAATTAGGTGACATTTTAATTTAGTTTAATTTTTTGTTCTCAAAAGATAGGTTAGGGTAGGCTAGGTTAGGTTTTGTTGCATAAAAAAACATTTGTGTTTATGCTATGCTACCGAACTCCAAGCCATTTTGGCATTATTTTGCTCACAACCTGAAAAGTAAGCACAGAAAATAAGTGGGTCCAATCATCTTAGTCACCTTCATAAACGTGGTATTCTGCATATTTTTTTTTAAAGGAAAAAAAGAACACCTTAGACTGCAAGGTTACCAAATAATTTGCAATTTTTCGGGGAAACTTTTTTGGATTTAAAAAAAAAAGTTTTCCAACTTGAAAAGCCTAAACTAACCTAACTTAACCAAACCTAACCCATTTGCTTGCTATATGGTGGCAAATGTGTGTAAAGACTTGTCTTGTTACCACCTTCAAGCACAATAATACCGATTTGGCTAGGTTAGGCTAGTTCAGTTGTTTACCTTGGAAAAATTGTTCAATCATTTTCAAAAATAAAATAAAATCGGAAATTTTCCTTCAATAACAGCTGACATTAGATTCGGGTAAGTTGTGTTCGGTTGTTCAATTTATAAAATTTTCAGAATATATATTGCTTAATTTTTGTTTCTATTTTTTTCTCGAAAGCAGGGGCGTCGATTTGTATCGATAGACACTAGCGCGCATTAAATGTCACAAATCGTGATGGACGTTCCTCAGAACATCCAAAATCGAAACATCCAAAGAAAAAATTCCAGTTACAGAAATTCCAGCGCCTAAAGTGTAAATTTGAGGTTACAGTGACAAACGTGACGGAGGTAAGACATTTGTGGTGCAATTGCGCGCAGTGTTTAATCCGGAGGCCAATCTCATGCGACGTCGTACTGATTCGTTTTTTTGTATTTCGCACATTCTGATGTATCTGCGGATTGGTGTGATTTTAAATAGTGAATAAATAGCTTGCTGATATTTAATTCCCAAAGGGACAGTAGTTGAAGAAGTTGGCAGATAAGCTTGAAAAAGTCCAGTCCATGCTTTTTTCTGATTTGTACTCAGGGTTTCCATGTTAATATCACATAACTACCACGTTTGTCTTCAAGAAGAGCTGTTTTTAGTTTACTTTTATTAATATTTTCATTCCACTGCTCTTAGTGCCCTTTCTGCCCAGGATTGGGGCACCTAGTGTTGCATTTCCGTCCAGGGGCTGGCACACCATTTGGTAAATTTACAGCTTAAGGTAATTTCTGATTATTATTTTTCCATGCAATGTTTAGGAACGTGATGAACATGATGTTACTGCTCATTTTGGTAAATTTGTGTTTTAAGGTGTTTTATGACTTCGTGGAATGTATCATTTCAATGCAATGTTTATGAATGTGACTCAGATGATGGGACCACTCATTTTCTATACAAATGCCTACGTTTCAGGTTGTGAGCAAAATAACACCAACAAAAAGCTTTGAATTAGGTGACATAGGGTAAAGTATTTTTTTAAATACAAAAAATGCAACATGACCTGACCTAACCTAGCTTAGCGTCCCCTTGGAGAAAACCAAAACCAAAACATCAAGTTGTAAAAATTTCAAGCAACGTATATTTTTTTACAATAAAAAAATGTAAACCAACTTAACCTAATCTAACATAGGCTGCTTTTAAAGAAAAAAGATATATTTCTCTCAAATTTTGGAACAATTTTTGCAAAAAATGTCGAACATAAAACACTTAAACTAATCTAACATCACAAACATAGCCCATTTGTTTGCTTTATGGAGCCAAATGTGTAATAACTTGCCTTGTTACCACCTTAAAGCACAATAATTCTGGTTAGATTAGGTTGGGTTAGGTTTTTTCATTTGTAAATTTTCAAGAAAATAAATTGCTAGATATTTTTCCAATCTTGTTTTTATAGTTGTTTTCTCCAAGGTCAGGTTAGGCTAGGTTACGTTAGGTTATGTTGAATTTTTAAGGTATTTCTTTTAATTGCTATGTTACCTAACTCAAAGCCCATTTTTAATGTTATTTTGCTCACAACCTGGAAAGTAAGCATTTGCACAGAAACTGAGTAGTGCCATCAGCTCAGTGACATTCATGAACATTGCATTAGAAACTTACATAAAAAATATTAATAAAACACAAAAGCACAAATTTAATGTCCTTTCCTCTGCAAATGCATGCCTTTCAATTGGGAGTAAAAAATAACACAAAAAAGGGTGTGGAGTAAGGAAATATAGCATGCAAATAATGTTCAAGACGTATGATAACCTTACCTAACATAGTTCAACTTCCCATACAAGAAATTAATTGTTTTTAATTTAAATTTTCGAGGCATTTTCTCAAATATTTTCAACTGAAAAAAAAACTAACCTAAGCCAGCCTGAACCGTTTATTATTATTTTTGTAGAAAAATCATTAACAAAAAATATTTACCAACAAATGATTTTTTGTATAACTTACAACAAAAGCCTAACCTAACCTGACAAACCTAACCCCTTTGTATGCTTCACGGAGGTAAAATGTGTGTAAAACTTGTCTTGTGGTTACCTTAAACTGTGATAATACCTGGCTTTTTGGGTAATTTTTCAGCTCATGGTACTCTCTGACTTCTTTGAATTTCTTTTTTAATGCAGTGTTTGTTAATGTGCTGAACATGATGTAACCGCTCATTTCCTCTGCAGATGCACACTTTTCAATTGTGAGGAAAAATAACATGGAAAAGGGGGCTTTGATTTAAGTAATATAGGATTAAAAGTAATGTTCAGATAAAAAAAAGATGTAACATAACCTAACCTAACCTAGCCTAGATTTCCATGCAAGAAATGATTATTTTGATGCCCAATTTCCCCCCACAAAAAAAAAAATATTGTTCTCAAACATTTTCAACTTAAAAAGTCTACCATAACCTAATCTAGCTTGAACCGTTTTTGAAGACTTTTTTCATTTACTAACTTACAACAAAAGCGTAGCCTAACGCAACTAGGCAAAACCTAGCTCCTTTGAATGATTCGTGGAGGTAAAATGGGTGCAAAACCTGTCTTGTGGTTACCTTAGACTGCAATAATATTTCTTTTTGTGCTACCTGGTGCACGTGATGAACCTCCATCTGCATGCTGCATGAGAGCATTGCACTTATTGTTTCACAAAGAACAATAACATGTTGAAAGTATTATATTTTCAGGAATGGAATCCTGTGCTGATAACATTTTCTGAGTTATAAACTTGCAGATCAGATCTACACCATTTGTGTGAATAAATATGTGAAATTCATAGAAATGCATACACCGGTTTGTGGACAAGAAGTTATTCTGATGATTTCTGATGTATTGGAACATGACAAATTTTCATGATTGAAGCAGGCAGAGTTAAAGTACTTATATCTCAATAAGTGGTCAGTTCACTAACAAGACAGCAAATTCACTCAAATAGCAGTCAAAATGCCAGGCGGCGCACTCTTTTTGCAAGTTTAAAATCGATGACAGTGCTTTCTTGAATCATGTTTAAAGCACATGAAGGAAATGTATTGCTGACACTTGTTAGGAACTGATGTGTGTAACGTTAATTAAGATTTATAATGTCCTGATGTTTGTACACAAAATATAGCTCACTATTCTAAATAGCATGGGAAGTATGATGCCATATATCATGGCTAATTTATGGTCCAACTGTTATGCAGCAGATTCCCTGCATTGTTACTTAGTTATTTGGGCTTAGGGCACAGACCATGTTGATCACATAGCTCCCTGCATTGTTGTTAACTGATATATCAGTATGTTTGCAAATTCACTTATGAGTGAATCCATACCATTCTCACTGGGGTATAAAAGCTACATTATAACATTGCTTCTACAATGCATATAACAGAAACCCATCTCGATTGTCCTACTTACTCAGGACAACGAGAAGTCAATGAAGCCAATGAAAGCCATATAATTCAATGAAAATGTTATTTCATCCCCTGTATTGTTAATGGAAACAAGTCTCTTGAACCATATGTTATGTCCTTCACAGTGTTGCTCCATCCACCTCCAACTCCAACCCTGACCAAACTTCAGGAGCTCATCCATCTCCAAAGCAGTCTGTTGAAGAAGGTATCTATTGCAGCATAACTACTGTGACCGGAATTCCATGGTATCCACGTTGCCTTACAATCCATCCTTGCTGATCCATGTAGCAGATGTTTGACTTTCCTCAAACTGTCTGGATAACTGGGGAGTTGAAATCACATGTGAGTGATGAAACAGATTAACTATTCCTGGATTCTTATGTTGCATCATTGCATGGCACAGTGACATACCGAATGGGGAAGGGGAATTGTGGGCAGTTGCCTCACCCCCCCCCCCCCTCCTGATAGGTTGTGGGGCCCCCAAGAATCCGCCGAGCTTAGGAAAAAATGCGCTATGCTCCCTAAAAATTTCACTCTGTCCACCAAAAATCGCACCGGGGCTCAGCAAAAATCACATTGGGGGCCCCCAAACGTAGCGCAGGGGCCCCGATAATGACGCTGGGACCTCAAAAGTTTGCACCTGGGCCCCTGAAAATCACGTTGGGGCCGCAAGCAAGTCGTGCCGGGATTCAAGAAAATCACGACGGGGGCCACAAACGGTCGGGCCGGGGCCTCCTGAAAATCACGCCGAGACTGGGGTACTAAGAATTATCACCCGGGCCCCTGAAAATCACGCCAGAGGCCTGACAGGTCCCACCGGGGCTCTAAAAGTCTCGTTGAGATCACCGAACAAATGAAGCCGGGTAAATGAAAAACAGTCCGGACACGGAAAATCAATCTGGGATCTCAACAATAGCTCCAAAAGCCCACAAAACTTGGTGGGCCCCCACAAACGTGTCGTAGCCACCGCAAGGGATCCCAACAAGTGGCGACGGGGCCCCACAAAATCGCACTTAGACAAATAAAAATTAACGTCGCTTCTCTTGAAAATCTCACTGGGGCCAAAACGTCGTGCCGGAGCCCCACAAGTTGCAGCTGGCTTCCCAAGTACCAATATATACCCGGAATGTCACCTTGCGGACGGAAAAATTGCGTCAAGGATCCACAAAATAAGAAGTCGTCGGACGCCGGAAAAGAAACCTGTTTTGGCACCGGAAAAAACGCACCGAGAGCCAGAAGAATCGTACCGGGTTCCAAAAATAGCCTGCAGGGGGCTTATAAAAATAGACTTCACCACAAAAACCACAAGGAGACTCCATCGAATCGACCAGAGCACCGGAAAATTAAGAATGGGTCCCGAAAGAAAACTATCCGAAGGGCCTTTCTACTCTCGATCGTGCAATCTGCGGAAAAAAAACACGTTGAGCAGCCGCAGTGGCGTACTAAAGGGAAAAATTCCCCTCCCTAACGTTAGGCACCAAGGAAATACTTTCACCCATCGTCATCACCGTTCAGGTATGCTGTGCTCTGATGCTTCATCAATGCCGGTGTGTTTTAGCTTGCATCTGATCGCTGAAGTATTTTTATTTAAGCCGGTGTGTGTTTGTTGGTGTGTGGAGTGAGGAGGAGGGTAACAGTGACGGTGACGGTGACGATAGATCCGAGCCCACTATATGGCACTGCAGTCGCATGCTATATCTCAGAGTTGTTATGTTGGTGAGTTCGAGTCTCACCTGTCGCTACTCTTCGCCCGTGACCAATCGGCGTGAGAGATTGGCGACGCTATATGACACAACGGTCGACGTGTCGTAGAACCAATAACCAACAAGAGTTGTTTGTTGACATGTACTGAGCACTGCTCTTTTAATTATATGACTTCACCAGTTATTGGACGATTTTCCCCGTTGGTGAGGATACTGAATAAACATACACATCGTCGAATAAAAAATCATAATTTCTGAGATCTGAAAATATAATGGGCTAAATCCGATCAGTGTTTTTTTTTTTTTTGGGGGAGGTCTAGTGCGTTGGCACTTCGGCCCCCCCAATGATTTTCAAAAATCGACACCCCTGCTTGCAATCATCTTGCTTTCCCCCAAAAAGAGTCTCCAGGGGTAGTCACGATCCCTGGATTAAAATGCATCCAACAAAATAGCCCATATTTTTTTCCAGAGAGGTACCTATCCCCTTGGTTGGATTGCGATATTTGAATGCTGGATTTGCAGATGATAATTATCGGATTAACAAACTCGAAAGGACAATTTTCAATCTGATTGTGATATCAGAAACACTCTTTTGTGCGTTCTAACCCTGGGGCATGCTTTATAGTTTTATATTAATTATACAAATTCATTCCGTAGTAATTGCATTAGTAAGGGAGACCGGGGCTATATGATACACGGAATGGTTGATACCACAGCATTTTCTCCAAAAGTATGAAGCCAGTTGCCATGCCTCCCATACATGCTGCCATTGGTACTCTCTTCTTACGGCAAGAACAAGCTCAAGTCCTTTCGACCCGCGGCTGCGGAACAGTGACGATGTGGCACATTTTTGGGGCGAAAGTAAAATTTCAATGTCTCTGCTTCCCACTTAATTTCTAATTGTACTCCCACTTGGTAACTTTTTAGGTGTCTGTTATCATTACCATGTTCTCTCAGCTTTGCAACGGTAAAATGCTTTCATCGTTTACCGCTACACTGTACTCGCAATGTTGCATAGCATGTTGCACCCTGCACCAGAAAGCCTGCGGGGTAAATTGATACAAACCGCATCAACTTAATCAGCCTTTATCAACATCAGCCTATTTCAACGTTTTGTGTACTCTGGCCAGGGGGTGCGCTCCAGCATTTTAGTCCAATAAAAAAGGGAGACGCTTGAGCCGACCAATCAGCGTTTGACGACCTCCGTCGATCGTGACAATGGTAAACAAACAAATTTTGTCTTTAGTGCGGCGAAACCGGTGACATTCACACAAATATCAAATCTGTTCCCCTGTTAACGGTGACATTGTGATAAAGTAGTATTAAAGATCAAGATTAAAGTAGCAAGAATGCCTTTGTAGAAAATTAGCACGAAAAATGGAACAATATATGAATAATAGCTTCCACAAGTTTTGCCCTACGGCCTTTACTATTGCCACGATCGGCGGAGGTCGTCAAACGCTGATTGGTCGGCTCAAGATTATATAATTGATGGTCGGCTCAAGCGTCTCCCTTTTTGGGAAGCGGAGCGTTCTACCTGGTGTTCTATAGCTTTGACTCTGGCAATGGAATAATGATATATCTGGGATGACCATTTTTAAAAACAATTCATGAGATTTCGGAGCTCCTACCGGCTCCGTCGTCAGATGGTATATTCAAGGAGAAGACAATTATTTTTTAAAACACAATTTCAAACACAGGACACGAGCAGTGAGGAAAGCGGCACTTCAACGCAGTAAAAAAACGGCAGATTGTAAAACATCACAATTCAAACTGCCACGTAGTCCATCTGACGATGGAGCCACTAGGATCTCCGAAAGCTCATGAATTGTTTCATAAAAGCGTCATCCCAGATATATAATTATCATTCTTATAAACCATAATATGTCTCTGAAAGATTTAGTGGTATTGAAATAAAATAACTGAAGAATTGCCTGTTTGTATTAAGGTGTTTGCTGAACCTGTTTCAAGATAATCCTATTCAATATTTATATGGGAATTTATCACCTGACTGAAAAGACTGAACGAAAGAAAAGGTGCAGCAACGGAATGAACGTTTGCGCATTCCATAAATGGCATAAGCCATAGGCTATGGTCAGCCAGAACTCAAAACAGTTTTTTTACCGTAAAGGTGAAACATGGACCTTTCAGATGGCGTAAAGTAACGTCACCTATAGATAATAGATTTTATTTAACTTAAATTTAATCAACCCATTTTTAATTTGTATTTTACCACATCGTCAGTAACAACGCACCCCTATACTGGGGTAAGTTGATGAACTGTTGGTTGCGCGATGTTTGACTCGCTGGGGGAAACCCCAGAGGATGCCACGAACAATAATTAGTTGGATGGTACTAGAAGGTTTAGTCTTGACATAGGCGCAACAATCTCCTTGCTACCCTTCCAAAGTGATGAGTTATTTTGGGTTTCGCCAAAATTGTGTCAACTAGCCCGGTCTCCCCTACCTACCTAATAACAATTGAAGCAAGTCAAATTCAGGAACGGGGAAGATGATCCTAGGCTTATTCATACTTCAATGGCACAATATTATATATTCTAGGAAAATACACCAACGTTTCAGTTTAACGCATTAATCAGGGTGACAAGTATGATCTGATGAAGGCATTAAACTGAAACCCTGGTGTACCTGCTGTCCTGGAATATATCATCTTGTGCCATTGCAGCCTGTATTTAACTTGTATAGTTAACTAATGACCCTAGGCTTATTCAGTACTTGCACAATTTGCTTCGGTCCGAAAACTCATTGACTGGAGTATTTTCAACACAGGGCAATATTAAGCTTGCACCAGTTCGGTGTCAGGCAGCACCATTCAACCTTCCAGCGACAAACAGAAGATAATTTTCCGGAGGGGATGGTGTTCTGTACAACAGAAATTCAGAGCAAGGCTGGATTCAACAGAAATTCAGAGCAATACATTTCCAACCTTGGAATCCCAGATCATTCGATGCCATTGATGTCATTTGACGAAGATAAGCTTCCGGTGTATCTAAACTGATAACATATGGAAATATAAAATATGATCTCCTTCCTTTCACCTCAGTAATGCATGTAAAAGCTAGATTTTCACCACGCAAAACCCTAAATCTTTGATGATGATGTAATGCATCACCTTAAATCTTTGAAGCGCTTCGCGCGCCGGAAGCCTCCTTCGTCTCTTTCCATTTGTCTTCGTCGGGCCCTCTCTTTCGGAAAATCCTGGCTGCGCCACGGATATTGGATCTTTTAGTATATGCTCAGCCATTGCCTACATACATGGGCAGCGGCTCCTCCACCGGGGGTCGGGGGGACGCGTCCTCACCAACTTAAAATTAGGTGGGGACCGTCCCTCTCAACTTTGGCCGTGTAAATATGAGGCCCATCGATTTCCCACCCAAATACAAGCCTTCTTCTAGTTTATCCAGAGGGTCCTGCTAGGGGACCAGATGGCTATATAGGGGACCCTTGATCGCTTTATCCTCTTCAAGACTCTCCAGGAGTAGCTACATGGACCCTTAGCGAACACGGAACATCCCTGATCGGCCAGAGGGCTCCTGAGCAGCCACCGTGGCCCCTGAATAACACAGAAGTGATCTGAGCAGGCAGAGGGACCACATGGGGGCTCCTGATCCACAAGAGGAGCGTCTGAACAATCACAAGGGTCTCTGAGCCTCTTAGTGACAAAAGAGCGACCCCAGATCCGGTAGAATAACGATACCATTACCCCCGACTGGTCAGAGGGCCCCCTGAGAGCATTCATCAGTGACAAAATAGAGACCCTGAGCAGCCAGAGGCCCCCTGAGGCAGTGGCAGATTCAGAGGGGGAGGGGAGAAGGGCATGGGACCACGAATCCCCTTGGACCCCGAAGGGTCCCAAGCATGTTGTGTTTCGACATAAGCCGTAAAGAAACCCACAAGAAATTAGGTCATCCACGGGGTCTCCGGGCGACCGGTGAGACCCCAGGGCCGACGTGACGGGCCCCTAAGCCGGCGCGAGGGGCCCCTGGGTTGACATGAGGGGTCCCTGGGCCGACATGAAGGGCTCTTGGGCCGATGTGAGAGGTCCCTGAGCCGATGTCCGGGGCCATAGGCCGATATTAGGGGTCCCTGGTCCGACATTAGGTGCCCTGGACCGAAATGAGGGCCACTGGACCGACATGAGGGGTTCCTGGGCCGATGTCAGGGGTCCTGGGACAACGTATGGGTCCCCTGGGCGAACGTGAGGGTCCCCTGAGGCGATGTCAGAGGTTCCTGAGTCGATGTCAGGGGTCCCTGGGCCGACGTGATGGGCCACTGGGCCGACGTGAGGGGTTCCTGGACCGAAATGAGGGCCCCCTGAGCTATGTCAGCGGCACGAGGGTCGACGTGAGGGCCACTTTGCCGAGATGAGTGTCCTCTGGGCCGGTGCCAAGGTCCCTGGGCTCACGTGAGGGGCCCCTGAGCTGATGTGAGAGGTCCCTGGGTCGACGTTAGGGGTCCCTGGGCCAACATGAATGGCCCCTGCACCGACGTGAGAGGCCCCTTAGCCGATATCAGGTGCACGTGAGTCGATGTCAGGTGCCTCTGGGCCGACGTGAGCCGTCCTGGGACCCTGGGCCGCCCCTGGACCCCGCTACTTTTGTAGGTTGCACAGCCACGCTTGCTTCAGGTTTTCAATGTAGCATATTTGCATTTATCATCGTCACAAGCAAAGTAGCAATATGGTTATATTGTGGTAAGTACATTCCAAAACGAACATATTAGTATATCAATTCATCTCGTGGAAGAAGAGCAAGCAAGTAAAAAAATAATTTGGATTGTCATTCTTGGATACTTTAAACTGTTCATATTGATGTCCAATATTGTAATACTATCTGTGATATCGATATGAAACAAATGTCTACCTGACAAACTAAGGTCACACAAAGTCTATGAAATATAGTTGTCAAGTGCCATGCTTTCTTTAGCAAGCTTAGTGGATACCGGGTCTAGTTGACACACGGGATGGTTGACACAGCAGCGTTTACTAATTAAATAAAATAGCAACATAATTTCCTATTTGCATCAAGGTGTTTGCTAAAACTGTTTCAAGATTACCTTATTCAATATTTCCCGGGAATTTCTCACCAGACGATAAAAGCGAAACGAAGGAATGACATAAAAATGACATAAACCATGAACTATGGTCGGCCAGGATTGAAACGAGTATTATTACTGTAAGCGTGAGATATGGACTTTTCAAATGGCGGAAGCGAATGCCACCTATGGATTATCTATTTCATTTAACTTATATTTTATCAACTTAGCCCATCGTCAGTAACAACGTAACTCTACAGCGGGGTAAGCTGATGAGCCGGCAGTTGCGCGATGTTTTGCTCTCTGATGGAAAGCCCAGTTGACTCAACGGGAAAAAAGGTGTAGCTGTAGCTACACCTTGTGCTACCGACAGGTGTAGCTATCTCCTTGCTGCCCATCAACAGTGGTGAGTTATTTTGAGTTTCGCGAAAATTGTATCAACTAGACCCGGTCTCTCATATGTGTTTGAACAATATTTGTTGATAATATATATAAGGCTCTTGATTATCAAATAGGACTGTGCGAATGTGCTGGAATGTCTTGGAAAGTCTGTGTACGGCTTTGCGATCGCTCTTCACAAGAAATTCTTAGTCATTGGCCGCCTTGGCTGTTGCCCATTGGCGTCGCGGTATTGTACATAAATTCTTAGTCATTGGCCGCCTTGGCTGTTGCCCATTGGCGTCGCGGTATTGTACATAAACTCACCCTGACACAAGTAGAAGCTATACAGGTAAATTCTTAGTCATTGGCCGCCTTGGCTGTTGCCCATTGGCGTCGCGGTATTGTACATAAACTCACCCTGACACAAGTAGAAGCTATACAATGTGAGCTGATTGAGTATCTACCATTAGAGTGCCAGATAATTTCACTTGGTTGTTATGCTTCTCTTGTATTCTGATGCTTTCAAATTTCGCTTTTATTATGTTGGGCACTTCGGCCTGCTCAGGCCATTTCGTGCCGTGAATGTAAATAGAGAGGAAACAAAATAATGTTCTAGAAGTCAATTTACAAGTCCTGAAGTAAGTTGGTGTTTCGGAGAAAAATGACAAGTAGATTGATGAGAAAAGGGTGTGTATCTCCTAATAGTGTGGGCAAAGAAAGGGGGATATTGTGTGTACGGCAGTAGTTGGTAAATGTTTTTCGATGTTGATGGTATTTTTGACAGTGTAGGAGAATATGTGAAACGATAAGATGAGTGTTGCATGATGGGCATGAAGGTCGTGGTGAAGCAGTGTAAATATATCGATGGGTGAGAAACGTGTGACCTATGCGGAGCCGTGATATAACTTTTTCCTCTTGTCTGTTTTTGTATATGATGTGGTCCAGTTTTAGATTACAGGTTTGATGAGACGTAATTGTGTGTAGTTTGTGGTTTCAGTCCATTGTTGGTTCCAAAAATGTCGAATGTTCTGTCGTATTGTTAATTGGATGGCGTCAAAATGTGGTGGGATTTCTGTGATGTGTGTTAATTGTAGTGATTGTTTTGCGAAATGATCTGCTTCCTCGTTTCCTGGGATGCCACAGTGACTGGGCACCCACAGGAAACGGACCTTCATGCCCATCATATGAAGTGTTTTGAGTGCATCATAAATGGAAATATGGCAATGGTGCGAAAAGGAAAGTGAAGAAAGAGATTGAAGAGCAGATTTTGAGTCGGAACAAATGACGACATGGCGCATGGGGTGACAAATTGAACGGTTGCGGACATAGCGAAGGGCAGTGAGAATGGCGTGCAATTCGGCGATAAAAATGGAGGTCCCGTTTGGCAAGCGATGTTGTTTTGTGTATGTACCTGCAACAATGGCATTTCCTGTGCAATCTCCGTCCTTAGATCCGTCGGTGAAAACAAATGGAACATGGCGATAACGAGAGCGAAACTGGTGGAATTTTTGTTTGACGTATTCTGGACAAAGCTGTGATTTTGGAGTGGTGGTGAGATAAAAAATATGTCGTTCGGTCATCTGCCACGGTGGTGTAGTTGGTGGGGAAAGAGCAGTAATATGTGAAAGTTGTATTGGAGTTGTGTTGAAAATGTTTTAATGCGTGAAGTTATGGTAAGGCCGGTTCGCTTTTCGGCGGGACCTAAATAGGTCCTAAATAGGCCGGTTCGCATTCGGCGGGTGTAGATTTGGGAGAATTTGTAAAGATGCGTGCGTGGGGTGGTGTTCTCTAAATTGAATCTTTGCGGCATACCTGAGTGTTTGTTCAATTCTTCGGAGAGCTAATGGTGGAATTCCTGATTCGATTTGCAAAGAAGTAATGGGAGACGTGGTCATTGCGCCGAGTGCTAAACGGATGAATTTATTTTGTATGGTGTCCAAAAGTTTCAAAGCTGAGGTACTGGCACTGGCGTAGAGTAGCGACCCATATTCTATGATAGGAAGAACTAAGGATTTGTAGAGATGTAAAAGCGTATGACGATCGGCTCCGAATGAGGAAGAAGTAATACAGCGAAATAAATTGAGTCGGTGAAAACTTTTCGTCTGAACGTGTTTGATGTGTTGATACATGGATAGCCTACGATCAAAAATAATGCCTAGAAATTTAAATGAATTTACAAAAGGTATGTTGTTGTTACCGAGGTGAAGTGGTGTGTCTGGGTTCGGGCAGGGTGTCGATTTGCTAAATATCAGTGTTGCAGATTTTGGGGCCGAAAAAAGGAAACCATGCTTTAGGGACCATTCGTGTACTCGGTGAAGTGCGTTTTGTAATCGAATTAAACAATGTTCATAATTTTTGCCGGAGCACCAAATCGCACTGTCGTCCGCAAATAGCGAGTATGATAGATTGGCAGGCATGTTGTCGAAAATATCATTAATGATGATGTTGAATAATACTGGTGAAATACAACTCCCCTGTGGTAATCCGTTCTGAAGAAAACGTGGATCGGAAGTCGCTGAACGGCACCGGAGATAGAAATGGGGAGAACCAAACAAAAATCCTATCAAATAATGAGCTAAATTCCCTTTGACCCCAATGTGAAACACTATCGTATGCTTTACTAATGTCCAAAAATACTGCGATGATGTGTTCGTGTTTTTTTTTTAATAACCAAGGCGGATGTCGGTTTCTAATCGAATGAGATGATCTATTGTGTTGTGTCCATGACGAAAACCGCATTGAATTGGAGATAGAAGAGAATTTGTTTCTAGGTACCAGGTCAGTCTTTTTTATAATCATACGTTCTAAAAGTTTCCCTAGACAACTGGTGAGAGCGATGGGTCGGAAATTGTTCGGGTTGCTGTGATTTTTGCCGGGTTTTGGTATAGGAATTATGATGGCTTCCTTCCAGGATTTGGGGAAGGTATGACTTGACCATAATGAATTAAATGTTCGTAAGATGCAATGTTTCGTGTCGTCGGATAAATCTCTGAAAAAAAGAATAATGCAAATTATCGGGACCTACAGAAGTATTACCGGCGGAGGAAATTGCAGTGTCCAGTTCGGAAATTTGAAACGGGGTATTGTATGCTTCAGTGTTGTCAGAATCGAATTGTGCCAAATCGGTGTGAAATGTGTGTTGTGCATTTTGTAGAAATTCCGGTCTGTAGTTGTTGTCAGAGCTATTGTGAGCCATGGTGTCCGCTATTGTATTTACTATTGTTTGTGGGTCTGTAATTGTGGTGTTTTGAATTTTGAGTGCCGGGAGTGCTTTAAATGGAGTGCGTCCTGATAATCGGCGGATTAACTGCCAGATTTAGCTTAAAGGTGTTCGAGAGGTGAGTTGTTGTAAATAAGATGACCGTGAACGGCGACGAGCTTCGCGAATGATGCGGCGTGTCTTCGCACGTTCATAATTACGGTTGACTAAATTTTGTTGGTCGGGATGGCGTAAATATTTTATAAATGCTCTCCTTCTTGCGGCTATTACTCGGGAAACCTCTATCGACCACCAGGGGACTGGTGTTCTTTTTGTGAAAGGTTTTGTTTGTGGAATAGCGGTGGAAGCTGCTTCGAGAAGAGTTTTGGTAACTTGGTTGATGTTTTCGACAGGAGAAATGTTGGGGTTGTATTGAATATGTGAAAGTTCCTGAAAAGTTGTTCAATCGGCCTTCGGAATTTTCCAGCGAGGGATAACACTGGGTGTCGTACCTGCAGCAGTTGAAAATGTGGGTGTTAATTTAATGGGGTAACGATCGCTGTCATGAATATCAGTGTCTATGGTCCAATCATACTCATTCGCCAGAGTCGGAGAGCATATTTATAAATCAATAACTGTTTCTGTGTTATGTCCAAGGTGAAAAAAGGTTGGTTCTCCGGTGTTCAGTAATACTAAATTATGTCGGTCTAAAATTTGTTCAATGATGCGGCCACGAGTGTCTGTAAGTGTGCGTGTTCTATCCCACGCTGGGCTATGGGCATTACAATCGCCAAGTAATATGAAATAATTTTTGAATTGTGTTATGAGGTTGTCTAATTGTATCAAAATGTTTGTGTTATCTGTTTGTGGTGGAATATAAATGGAACATACATCCACATTCCTGCCATGCAAACGTATAGTACAAGCTACGGCTTGTAAAGGTGAATTCAGTGTAATTTGTGTATGTGTAAAATCATTGTTGATGTACAGTGCTGTACCGCCACTGCGATGTGGTCCACGGACCTCATCGTGACGGTACAGCGAGTAATTGGAAAGATTGAAGTTATATGTATCTGTAGGCAAAAACCATGTTTCTTGAAGTGCTATGAGAATAGGTGCGAGAATATTGAAAAAAAGCTTTCATTCGGCCCATTTGGATAATAGACTATGGCAATTCCATTGGAGAAATATGGTCATTGCTGCGAATTAATATTTGTTGGCACCTTTCGGTGCCTGGCGCAGCCACGATTGAAGTTCAGGTGGGTACGTATGTTGAGTGCGGCCGGCGGTGGTTGGCTCGCTCGAGCCATCCAGCCGACCGGTGACCTTGGCAGAATCACGCCGTCCAGCCACTGCCGCGGGGGACGCCCGCCGGCCGGGAGTCGGTCGGGTCACGTGGGCGCCGGCCGGCGCTGGGCCGGACCGCCGGCCCGTTGACGGGAACGAGAATTTGCTCCCGCAGCGGAGTGACTGCGGGGCCTATCACTCCTCCCTGGAGTGGTCCGTTTGTTTGGAGCCTGAGTGGTCTGAGTGTTGGTAGCCAGGGTGGTTTGTGTCGAAGTGGTCTGAGTGTTGGGAGCCAGGGCGGGTTGTGTCGGTGTGGTCAGTGGAGTAAGTTTTTTTAGTGGAGCTAAACCGGGAATCATGTCTGTTTGCATCGAGGCAGAAGTAGTGTTGACGCGACGTGTGGGGGAGCAACGGTGGCCACCTGAGCATACGTTTTCGTTGACGGTGAGGTGGCTTCGACAGACCGTCGGGCCTGGGGGTATGACACCCCGGTCGTGGCCTTCACAGCGCAGACCTCCTTCTCCTTGCGCCATACTTGACAGAGGAGTGATGTGGTCAGGTGGTCGGGTGTGTTGTAGTTAAGACAGTGGACAGGTTTGGAGCAGGTGGAATCAGGATGTGGTGATTCACCACACTTTGGGCTGCGTGCTGTTTGGCGACAAGTCTTGCTGCCATGCTCAAAGCGCTGACAATTGAAACAGCGAAGAGGATTAGGAATAAAGACACGGACTTGGAATCGTAGGTATCCGGCGAGTAGGGTCTTGGGAAGAGTGGTAGAATTGAAGGTAAGGACAAGGAGGCTCGTATCACGTTTCTGGCCATATTTGAAGGATGTGATGCGGCAGACGTGGGTCACCCCCTCCGGCCTGAGCTCCGCTTGAATAGCTTTCTCAGACATGAAGCGGAGCTCCGGCGCGAAGACGGTGCCCTTGGTGGAATTGCGGTTGGAGTAGAGTGAAATGGTCCAGGATTTACCACAAAATGTGGTGGTGCTGAGGAGGGCTTTGGTTTGGCTCGGGATTGGGTTTTAATGGCCAAGGTTCCGTTCGCAGGGGCTTGCAATGTAACTTACATTTATGTGAGGCGTATCCTAAATTACACAGCACAAATATAATTACGACCGAGGGCGAAGCATGAAGTAGTTTACTGCCGTGCACATATAGGACACAAGTTAACCTGAGCGACACAGCCTAAAGGCCTGACCCGAAGGTGATGCTTCCTCGCAAATCATGACGAATTCAAAACGTTTACGATGACTCTCAAGCTGTCTGTTCAAATGACATACAAAATTAACAATATTGAATATGGAAAAGTGGACGAAATTCGCGATTTGAGTGTAATACTGGACTGAAAATTATTAACACTTCGAGCTAATGTTACTGGCATCTATAAAAAAAAAAACGAACAGATCTGTGGATCTGCTGGTGCCATCCTTACAGGTGGGACCAAACATCATAGGCTGAACCAAGCGTTGCCGGCTGGACCAAACATCCCAGACTGGACCAAGCATTGCCGGCTGGACCAAACATCCCAGACTGGACCAAGCATCGCCGGCTGGACCAAACATCCCAGACTGGACCAAGCATTGCCGGCTGGACCAAACATCCCAGACTGGACCAAGCATTGCCGGCTGGACCAAACAACCCAGACTGGACCAAGCATCGCCGGCTGGACCAAACATCCCAGACTGGACCAAGCATCGCACATTCGAGCGCAGTGCTGACATGGCTGCGTACTTCACCAATGTACCTTCTATTTTAGAGTACGCCAGCGTCATTTAGACGGGCGCCGCTGCTACTCACACTATGCGGGTTGATCGAGTACAACACAGCTTCCTGGTGTGGATCATATTTCACACGACATCTAGCTCTACGGCCTCCCTACCCTACAACGTTCTTCTATGACATCTCAAACTCCATTCGTCAGTTTCCAGGCGTAAACATTTTGACTTGCTATTCACATCTAGTCAGTCGACAACACTCTCCAGTCAGTTGACAGCCCGTTTCCAGGTAACCATCAGGAGCAGCACGGTGCTGGGCTGCAGTCGCTACCTGTTGCTGTGACAATCGATACGTGGAGCTGGTGCGCCCTCGCCGGGCAGCCGGCAGTGTCGGCCCGAGCGGCGGTGGCGCAGCACTGCACCGCCGCCTGACGCTGGGTGTGCGCCGTCCACCGCCTGACGCTGGGTGTGCGCCGTCCACCGCCTGACGCTGGGTGTGCGCCGTCCACCGCCTGACGCTGGGTGTGCGCCGTCCACCGCCTGACGCTGGGTGTGCGCCGTCCACCGCCTGACGCTGGGTGTGCGTCGTCCACCGCCTGACGCTGGGTGTGCGCCGTCCACCTCCTGACACTGGGTGTGCGCCGTCCACCGCCTGACGCTGGGTGTGCGCCGTCCGCCTGCTGTGACGCTGGGTGTGCGTCGTCCACCGCCTGACGCTGGGTGTGCGCCGTCCACCGCCTGACGCTGGGTGTGCGCCGTCCGCCTGCTGTGACGCTGGGTGTGCGCCGTCCGCCTGCTGTGACGCCGGGTGTGCGCCGTCCGCCTGCTGTGACGCTGGGTGTGCGCCGTCCGCCTGCTGTGACGCTGGGTGTGCGCCGTCCGCCTGCTGTGACGCTGGGTGTGCGCCGTCCGCCGCCTGACGCTGGGTGCGCGCCGTCCGCCTGCTGTGACGCCGGGTGTGCGCCGTCCGCCTGCTGTGACGCTGGGTGTGCGCCGTCCGCCTGCTGTGCGACATCCGGCCGCCTCCAGCGCGACTCCCCTGTGAACAGCGACCCGAGCGGAGCCGCTTCGACCGCCGGCGTGCTGCTCCATTCGCCATGGCGCGCTTTCTGCGCCGTAGTCTGCGGAGGAAGAAGGGCTCCGTCCGCTTTGGCAGTAAGCATGTGCCGACCCGGAGCCGCGGCGGCCGGCCATCCACCTGCAGTGTATTGATTGCTGGGTGAGGTGGTGTCATCAGCACGCTGTCGTCACGTTTGCTCTGCGCTAGCTGTGTGGGGAGGCCCCTCGTCACAATGGGTGCGGCGAGTCACCTGTGGCCGCTGTTGATACCACCCTACCTGACTTGACGCGGTTAGCGGCGGACGGTCGGCGAGTCACCTGTGGCCGCTGTTGATACCACCCGACCTGACTTGGCGCGGTTAGCGGCGGACGGTCGGCGAGTCACCTGTGGCCGCTGTTGATACCACCCGACCTGACTTGGCGCGGTTAGCGGCAGACGGTCGGCGAGTCACCTGTGGCCGCTGTTGATACCACCCGACCTGACTTGGCGCGGTTAGCGGCGGACGGTCGGCGAGTCACCTGTGGCCGCTGTTGATACCACCCGACCTGACTTGGCGCGGTTAGCGGCGGACGGTCGACGCTGAAGGAATAAAGCAGCTGTCTCACGCCGGCTAGCATGCCCAAAAATATCCAGGAAACCCAAATGGATACCCCAGCTTAACGCCCTCAGCTGTGGACTGAGGCCTGCCAAACTTTGACTAGCCTAAGGCCAGTGAAACATTGCACTGTCTGTCGGTCAAGCGGATGTAGTTGACATCTGACAATCTTGTGTGGCCTTGCCTTCTCCAGCTTCGTTCTGCGTCTAGTCTCGTGCTGAAGCTATTATTTGAGTTGTTCTGGGTCAGGTTGGCTAGGACTGGGTCAAGTTGGTCAAATCCAAGACTGATTGGGTGTGCTCATCTAGTTCTTTTTTCCGGATGCTTGGTCAGATCAGGGGTGTCGATTTTTGAAAAACATTGGGGAGGCCGAAGTGCCAACGCACTAGAGCCCCCCCCCCCCCCGAAAAAAACGCATCTGATTTCGCCCACTATATTTTCAGATCTCAGAAATTCTGATTTTTTATTGGACGATGTGTATGTTTATGTTTATTCAGCATCCTCACCAACGGCGAAAATCGTCCAATAACTGGTGAAGTCACATAATTAAAGAGCAGTGCACAGTACGTGTCAACATAACAACTCTGAGTAATAGCATGCGACTGCAGTGCCATACAGTGGGCTCGGATCTATTGTCACCGTCACCGTCACCGTCACCGTCACCGTCACCGTTACCCTCCTCCTCACTCCACACACCAACAAACACACACCGGCTTAAATAAAAAATACTTCAGCGATCAGATGCAGGCTAAAACACACCGGCATTGATAGAGCATCAGAGCACAGCAGACCTGAACAGTGATGACGATGGGTAAAAGTATTTCCTTGGTGCCTAACCTTAGGGAGGGGAATTTCTCCCTTTAGTACGCCACTGCGGCTGATCAACGTGTTTTTTTTCCACGCAGATTGCACGATCGAGAGTAGAAAGGCCCTTCGGATAATTTTATTTCGGGACTCATTCTGAATTTTCCGGTGCTCTGGTTGATTCGAAGGAGTCTCCTTGTGGTTTTGTGGTGAAGTCTATTTTTATAAGCCCCCTGCAGGCTATTTTTGGACCCCGGTACGATTCTTCGGGCTCTCGGTGCGTATTTTTTCCGGTGCCCCAACAGGTTTCTTTTCCGGCGTCCACGACTTCTTATTTTGTGGATCCTTGACGCAATTTTTGTGTCCGCAGGGTGACATTCCGGGTATATATTGGTCCCTGGGAAGCCAGCTGCAACTTGTGGGGCTCCGGCACGACGTTTTGGCCCCAGTGAGATTTTCAAGAGAAGCGGCGTGAAATTTGTTTGGTCTAAGTGCGATTTTTTTGGGGGCCCCGTGGTCACTTGTTGGAATCCCTTGCGGTGGCTACGACACGTTTTGGGGGCCCAACAAGTTTTGTGGGCTTTTGGAGCCATTGTTGAGATCCCAGATTGAATTTCCGTGTCCGGACTGTTTTTCATTTACCCGGCTTCATTTGTTGGGTGCTCTCAACGAGACTTTTAAAGCCCCGGTGGGACATGTCAGGCATCTAGCGTGATTTTCAGGGGCCCGGGTGATAATTCTTAGTACCCCAGTCTCAGCGTGATTTTCAGGAGGCCCCGGCCCGACCGTTTGTGGCCCCGTCGTGATTTTCTTGAACCCCGGTACGACTTTTTTGCGCCCCCAGCGTGATTTTCAGGGGCCCAGGTGCAAACTTTTGAGGCCCCAGCGTCATTATCGGGGGCCCCTGTGCTACTTTTTGGGCCCCAATGTGATTTTTCTGAGCCCCGGTGCGATTTTTGGTGGACCGAGTGGAATTTTTAGGGAGCATGGCGCATTTTTTTCCTGAGCTCGGCGGATTCTTGGGGGCCCCACAATTTATCAGGAGGGGGAGGGGAGGAAACTGCCCACAATGACCCCCTCCCCATTCGGATGTCACTGTGCCAAGCAATGATGCAACATAAGAATCCAGGAATTGTTCATCTGTTTCATCACTCACATGTGATTTCAACTCCCCAGTTATCCAGACAGTTTGAGGAAAGTCAAACATCTGCTACATCGATCAGCAAGGATGGATTGTAAGGCAACATGGATACCATAGAATTCAGGTCACAGTAGTTATGCTGCAATACATACCTTCTTCAACAGACTGCTTTGGAGATGGATGAGCTCCTGAAGTTTGGTCAGGGTTGGAGTTGGAGGTGGATGGAGCAACACTGTGAAGAACATAACATATGGTTCAAGAGACTTCTGTTTACATTAACAATACAGGGGATGAAGTAACATTTTCATTGACTTCTATGGTTTTCATTGACTTCATTGACTTCTATGGTGTCCTGAGTAAGTAGGACAATCGAGATGGGTTTCTGTTATATGCATTGTAGAAGCAATGTTATGATGTAGCTTTTATACCCCAGTGGGAATGGTATGGATTCACTCAAAAGTGAATTTGCAAACATACTGATATATCAGTAAACAACAATGCAGGGAGCTATGTGATCAACATGGCCGATGTGCCCTAAAGCCCAAATAACTAAGTAATAATGCAGGGAATCTGCTGCATAACAGTTTGCCCATAAAGGAGCCATGATATATGGCATCATACTTCCCATGCTATTTAGAATAGTGAGCTATATTTCGTGTACAAACATCAGTACATTAGAAATGTTAATTAAAAGTTACACACATCAGTTCCTTACAAGTGTCAGCAATACATTTCCTTCATGTGCTTTAAACATGATTCAGGAAAGCACTGTCATCGATTTTAAACTTGCAAAAAGAGTGGTCCGCCTGGTGTTTTGAGTGCTATTTGAGTGAATTTGCTGTCTTGTTAGTGTACTGACCACTTATTGAGATATAAGTACTTTAACTTTGCCTGCTTCTATCATGAAAATTTGTCATTTTCCAATACATCAGAAATCATCAGAATAACTTCTTGTCCACAAACCGGTGTATGCATTTCTATGAATTTATCATATTTATTAACACAAATTATGTAGATCTGATCTGCAAATTTATAACTCAGAAAATATCATCAGCACCGGATTCCATTCCTCAAAATATCGTACTTTCAACATGTTATTGTTATTTGTGAAGCAATAAGTGCAATGCTCTCATGCAGCATGCAGATGGAGGTTCATCACGTGCACCAGGTAGCACAAAAAGAGGTATTATTGCAGTCTAAGGTAACCACAAGACAGGTTTTACACCCATTGTACCTCCACGAATCATTCAAAGGCGCTAGGTTTCGCCTAGTTGCATTAGGCTAGACTTTTGTTGTAAGTTAGTAAATTTTTCCCAAAAAACGTCTTCAAAAACGGTTCAAGCTAGATTGTTATGTTAGAAGTTTCAGGTTGAAAATGTTTGAGAAGAAGATTTTTTTTTGGAAATTGTGCATTAAAAAAATCATTTCTTGCATGGAAGGCTAGGCTAGGTTAGGTTAGGTTATGTTACATCTTTTTTTAAATCTGAACATTATTTTTCATCCTATATTACTCAAATCCAAGCCCTCTTTTGCGTGTTATTTTGCCTCACAATTTTGCCGCATTAAAAAAGAAATTCAAAGAAGTCAGAGAGTATCATGAGCTGAAAAATTACCCAAAAAGCCAGGTATTACCGCAGTTTAAGGTAACCACAAGAAATGTTCTACACACATTTTACCTCCATTAAGCATGCAAAGGGGTTAGGTTTGTCAGGTTAGGTTAGGCTTTTGTTGTAAGTTATAAAAAAATCATTTGTTGGTAAATAATTTTTTTTAATGATTTTTCTACAAAAAAAATAAACAGTTCAGGCTAGCTTAGGTTAGGTCTTTTATGTTGAAAATATTGGAGAAAATGCCTCGAAAATTTCAATTCAAAACAATTAATTTCTTGCATGGGAAGTTGAACTATGTTAGGTAAGGTTATCATACAACTTGAACATTATTTTTATGCTATATTTCCTAACACCTCACACCACACCCTTTGTTGGTGTTATTTTTACTCCCAATTGAAAAGCATGCATTTGCAGAGGAAAGGACATTACATTTGTGCTTTTATGTGTTTTATTAGTATTTTTTTATTTATATTTCCAATACAATGTTTATGAATGTCACTAAGCTGATGGCACCACTCATTTTCTGTGCAAATGCTTACTTTCCAGGTTGTGAGCAAAATAACATTAAAAACGGGCTTTGAGTCAGGCAACATGGCAATTAAAAGAAATACATTAAAAATGCAACATAAGCTAACCTAACCTGGCCTAACCTGACTTTGGAGAAAACAATTATAAAAACAATATTGGAAAAATATCAAGCAATTTATTTTCTTCAAATTTTACAAATGAAAAACCTAACCCAACTTAATCTAACCAGAATTGTTGTGCTTTAAGTTGGTAACAAGACAATTTATTACACATTTGCCTCCATAAAGGAAACAAATGGGCTAGGTTTGGTTATGTTAGATTAGTTTAGGTGTTTTAAGTTGAACATTTTTTTGCAAAAATTGTTCCAAAATTTGAAAGAAATGAAACTTTTTTCTTCAAAAACAGCTTATGTTAGATTGGGTTACGTTGGGATACGTTTTTTATGAAGAAAAAAATATATTGCTTGAAATTTATCAAACTTGATGTGTTGGTTTTGTTTTTCTCCAAAGGGAGGTTAGGCTAGGTTAGGTTAGGTTTGTTGCATTTCTTTTTATTTAAAACAATATTGTACCCTATGTCACCGAATTCAAAGCCTTTTCTGGTGTTATTTTGCTCACAACCTGAAATGTAGGCATTTGTATAGAAAATGAGTGGTCCCATCATCTGAGAATTCCATTCATAAACATTGCATTGACATGATACATTCCACGAATTCCTAAAACACCTTAAAACACAAATTTACCAAAATGAGCAGTAACGTCATGTTCATCACATTCCTAAACATTGCATTAAAAAAAATCAAGAACCCAGAAATTACCTTAAGCTGTAAATTTACCAAAAGGTGTGCCAACCCCTGGACGGAAATGCAACACTAGGTGCCCCAATCCTGGGCAGAAAAAGCACTAAGAGCAGTGGAATGAAAACATTAATAAAAGTAAACTAAAAACAGCTCTTCGTGAAGACAAACGTGGTAGTTATGTGATATTAACATGGAAACCCTGAGTACAAATCAGAAAAAGGCATGGACTGGACTTGTTCAAGCTTACCTGTCAACTTCTTCAACTACTGTTCCTTTGGGAATTAAATATCAGCAAGCTATTTATTCACTATTTAAAATCACACCAATCTGCAGATACATCAGAAGGTGCGAAGTACACAAAGCGAATCAGTACGACCTCCGGATTAAACACTGCGCGCAATTGCACCACAAATGTCTCACCTCCGTCACATTTGTCGACCGCAACCTCAAATTTAGACTTTAGACGCTGGAATTTCTGTAACTGGAATTTTATCTTTGGATGTTACGATTTTGGATGTCTGAGGAACATCCATCACGATTTGTGGCATTCAATGCGCGCTAGTGTGTATCAAGTCTCTCCAGACACATTTGGTGATGGGCCTTGACCTTATATAACTTACAAGCAGGTGTTTGTCACTTTTGCAGCTGCCATAGGCCCATATTTCTGAGTTGCTGGTTGGCATCAACTAAGTTTTGTAAGTAGCATGGTGTTTTTTTTTTCTTTTTTCCTTTAACTTTCTTCTCAGCATAAAAATAGCATAGGTTATCGGGGGTGGGGCCAACCAACATTGAGGGGCCAAGATCAACATTGGTGGGGCCATGGCCCCTACAAAAGGATACAAATCGACGCCCCTTTGGATAAAATAAATTAGAAACAAAAATTAAGCAATATATATTCTGAAGATTTTCTAAATTGAACAACCGAACCCAGCCTAACCGAACCTAACGTCAACTGATTTTGAAGGAAAATTTCCGATTTTATTTTATTTTTGAAAATTTTGGAAAATTGTTTTCCAAGTTAAACAACTAAACTAGCCTAACCTAGCCAAACCGGTATTATTGTGCTTTAAGGTGGTAACAAGACAAGTTTTTACACACATATGCCTCCATACAGCAAACAAATGGGTTAGGTTTGGTTAAGTTAGGTTTGTTTAGGCTTTCCAAGCTGGAAAACTTATCAAAAAATTCCAAAAAGTTTCCCCCCAAAATTGCGAATTATTTGGTAACTTTGCAGTTTAAGGTGTTCTTTTTTCTCTTTAAAGAAAACAATTCTGCATTCAATTTGTAAGTTTATGAAGGTGACTAAGATGATTGGACCCACTTATTTTCTGTGCAAATGCTTACTTTTCAGGTTGTTAGGAAAATAATGCCAAAAAGGGCTTTGAGTTCGGTAACATAGCATAAACATAAATGTATTTTTTTTAATGCAACAAAACCTAACCTAACCTAGCCTAACCTATCTTTTGAGAACACAAAAAATGTCACTTTATTTATTTTCTGAAAATTATCAACCTTAAAAAAGAAACCTAATCCAGCCTTACCTAACCTAAGCTGCTTTTGAAGATAAAATTAATTTTTTTATGAACATGTTTGTACATTTTCTTAGGAAACTTTTGGGTATTATTGTGCTTTAAGGTGGGAACAAGAAAAGTTTTATGGGCGCTGTATGACCAACGCAGTCAATGCGGCCGTAAGCCCAAATAACCAACCAACCAGCCAAGAAAAGTTTTTACACACATTTGTCACCATAAGGCAAACAAATGGGCTAGGTTTGGTTAGAGTAGGTTGGTTTAGGTTTTTTAAGTTGGAAAATTTGCCAATTTTTTTCTTCAAATAAAAATAAAATGAATTTGCACCGAAAATAAGTGGTCCCATCATCTTAGTCACCGTCATGAACATAGCATTCTGAAGAAAAATTCAAACAAAAAATCACCTTAAACTGCAAATTTACCAATCATTTTTATTCAACAGAAACTTATGATAGGTTAGGTTTGGCTAGGTTAGGTTCTTTAAACTTTGAAAATTGAAAATTGAAAAATGCTTTAATTGTCTCATGCGCAGTGAAATTGAAACACGGCTGATGCTACCAATTTCTGCAATATAAAATATAAAATATAGAATATATAATATATAGATATAGAAATAGAAGAAAAACTATGACGTCACCAAAGCTTGAATGCGAACTTTGGTGTACCTTCTAAGGTAATAGTATCGTGGGTGGCATTTAATAATGGGGCCTACCATACACTGGTCTTGTATGACTCTATAGGGTTTGTTTAGGAAGTCATGTGTGGCCATAGCTTAATACCTACTGCTTTCTTCAGGAATATCAATTATAATGAGGTGTTTATACGGCTTCCCGCTGACTTTTCTCTCATGTTTTCATAGGCTGGCAGATTGGCTCACACGTAGCTTTTATTGGTTCAGTTTGAGATTGGGTTGCCCATATCAATATTGAATGCATGCACATTGTCATTGGGCATGTAGGTAGGTAGGTACCTTGGTAAATATCTAGCTGATGGTGTGATTGGTAGGTTGCTGAAGATAATTATAGTTTGTATATCCACAATCTCAATGGTAACCATGATTTGCATGCAAGTTTGACAATGACTGGAAATTGAGAATGGAATTAATCATGTTCAAGCTCCATATGCATGTGGTTTTGCCATTGGTGGAGTGTACAAACATCAGTATGACCATGCAATTGTTGTTTAGTTGCTTAGCATATTTTTTTTAGACAATCTGGTGTAAAATGGATCAGCATCGCTAATCTCAACATTTTATGATGTAAGCTGTACTTCCACAGTGGAGGGAAATCGAGCTATTTTGTTTGTTTTTGCACACAATTTTACATTTTTCAACAAAAGGTGGAGTCAGTCCACTATCTAATCCAAATCTGTTTCTTTTCAGTACAAAATGTCCTGGTTAACATCAATGTTTCTACTTAGCATGGTGTTTTTCATTTTTTCCCTTTAGCTTTCTTATCAGCATAAAATAGCATAGGTTATTGGAGGGGCCCAAATCAACATTGGAGGGCCAAGATCAACATTGGTGGGGCAATGGCCCCCACAAAAGGATACAAATCGACGCCCCTGGGTCAGATTCACACCGCCGTCATGAGGATCGTAGTTGTCGTAGTTGTTTTCACACCGCCGTCATCGTATCCACTTGTCCGGATCGTAGTTCTGGGACAATTGGAGTAGAATACAGTCCAGTGTTTGGACCCCACCGGTCTTGATTGCACGAGCCTGATTTTTTTGTGTCTTGAGATATACGGCATATAGTACCTAGTAAAATAGTGTTGGATTTACATAAACATACCTACTTTGGCTTGGGACTCCTGGATATTTGGCACATGACAATTTTAAGGTCGTTATTTAATAGTAGATATATTTTGCTTTAGTGTAATAAAGTAAAGATTACAAAACCATGAGTTATCGAATGTACCAGCAAAACCTCGTGGTGAAGGCTGTCCCAGAAACGTTAAAGCCACAAAATAGCTTTGGAAGTAGGTTGGCATCGTCAGTGTGTTTCTCCATGAAGCCACATAGTGGAATAAAATGTTCATAGTTCATCATGCTATTCCAAATCGAAGTATGATGACGGATGCGGACATACTAGTTCCGATAATTTTACCGAAAAGCTTAGTTTGCCAGAATCGGCACTAGGTTCCCTTCCCTTCCCGTTATATGCACATTCTGGTGTGCTATGCATCACGAAATACGATGTTGTTATGAAATTATGGTGCTCCGGTGTTTTGAACGCCAAACAAGACATTTTTTACGCAGAACTCAAGTAGCGCGAGACGAGCGAAGTTTTGCGGTTGTGCGAGCGCAGTGCCGCCTAGCGGCGAAAGCCGGTACTAGCAATCGTTTCGCTGTTTGATGAACCCTTTGCCTGCCCGAGTGTGTAAATCGAGTAACTTTCTGCCCCACCCCAGCCCCCCGGAATCGAGTAACTTCCTGTATTTCATTCCACCCTAGACGTGGGCGGGACTGGACTGGGTCGCCTTATCAAGAGTGTGGGGGGGGGGGGGAGAGGCGGAATCCGCCCCACCCCTCCAGTACGTGTAATTTTCAGAGGCCCTCCAGGGCGCGTGTTAAACGTATGTCAAATTAGCGTCGTATTCGTATTTATATTCAGCGATAAGTTAGTCATAGGCGCATTCGTATTCGCATTCCGCGACGGATTTATGTTCGTTCGAAACAATTACCACAAATGCTTCTGCCTGTGCTGAACACGTTGGAAGTAACTACATAGGTCTCACATAACCACTTTAATAAGCAAGGTCGGGGCGGGCGGGGGGGGAGGACAACGTTAACCGGTTCTTTCGGTCGCATATGTTTTCGTGTTCACCAAAACCTGCCCAAATCAATCGCTGGTGGTGAACCCTCGAGTAACATTTCAAACCGGGATATGTCCAGGTCAAACAAACCTCAACGTAAGATGAGCTGGATTTATTTCATGTCCTCGTGTTCGGTTGCTATCGCTTCAATTTCTATTAAATTGACGCCATTCGACGTGGCTTGTTGTGCGGTATCAGAAAGTACAGCGATCGAATTAAATTTTAAAGGTCAAATGCCCAACTGATTTCTTCGATCGCCTCTCATTTTGTCGTTTCCTCCCGAACCTACCCAAGTCTGGTATCAAACGATAGCCCGTGGTGAACCCTCGAGTAACATTTAAAAACGAGACATGTCAATGTCAGACCTCGAGGTCAAAGGTTAGGTTGAACTTTTCGAAGTCCTCGCGTTTCGCGGGGGGGGGGGGGGGCACATGCCCAAGTGCCACCCCCTGTATCCATTACTGGTTGCTATTGCATCAATATATGTCCCCGTAAAACAGGACAGCTGCAAGCCTCAGCAGTCAGCGGGACAACTAAACCTCAACAGCTTGGAAGCGACTTATATCGTCTGCACTGACAGTCCCAAGTCAACCTAACATCAGGGAGCCTACCGTTTTTATGGGAATTGGAATTGTCCCAGGTGTGCAAATTTTGTAGCTATTTTCCTAAGCTACCTCACAAGATCCAAGATTTGGGAAAGTCATGGAGCTTTTGGATCGCATTGTGGTACCAAACTTGGAAAGCAAGCAGAGCTTCTTGGAGTTTTGAACGTGCACGTTTGCAGTGGAACAGTTCAATGGTTGGCTCAACGATTTCTTCACAACTTAACGTAATATAATCTGACAAGTTATACTAGATGCACAACAACCCCACTACCATGTTGGTGTTTTCAAAATCGATTCAAGCCATTACGCTCTCCATCGGGTTTGAACTGAGTTCACCCAAAATTGGCAAACCTACACTAACCTACCTAGCCTAGCCTAGCCTAGCCTAGCTTAGCATAACCTAAACTAACATAACTAAACCTAACCAAACCTAAGCCGATTCGGCCCAACCCGTTCTCCCATCACATCGGTGTCGCTCACTTGCAGCACATTGACTCGATCGCACCGAAATTGTGCCCAATGGGTAGCCAACACTGTTGGCTTTCACGTAGTGCGACACATCCCTCATTCGCTGCGACGTGAGCCGAGCCGGGCGCCAATATGAAGGCGGCCGCGTTTTTCGTCGGGAGAAGTCACAGCCCCATGTTAAACAGGAGTGGAGGTGTTGCTCGATTATGAGCGCATGGCACGCGCTACGCTTCGCCCACCCTACAAATTGTACATTTCCGGATAGCCCATGTGACGGGCTATCACTCCACCAAATTTGATAGCTCTAGTGTCCGGTGCTCTCGGCTTGGAGGTGCCCAACTCAAGCACGCGCCTGGCGGTCGCACGATACGGCGCACGCGACCGCCGACCACAAAAGCACGCAGTTCCCTATGGGGCGCGTGTTTCCACAAAGTTTCACATTCGTGCGACCTGTGGTATATGCTGTGGCCCTGGCTAACTGATCTCGACATGACTCCAGTTGATGGCACGTGGCACGTGCCCACGTGACACGCGCAACCCGAAACTACCGCCGTAGTCTGTCCCCCGTACCGGCGCATCACGTGTGAAAATGTGAGCGAAATCCGCCCGGCCGTTTTGGCACAGCATGCGTCGAAGCGGCACACACATACACACACACACACACACACACACACACACACACACACACACACACACACACACACACACACACACACACACACACACACACACACACACACACACACACACACACACACACACACACACACACACACACACACACACACACACACACACACACACACACACACACACACACACACACACACACACACACACACACACACACACACACACGCAGACAAACATTTATCGACAACTTTAGAAAACCGACCGCCATGTATTAAATCTCCGATAGAGATTTCTCGTGACATGGTCACTCGAAATCCCATCTACGATTTTGAATCATTCAGTTTGTGGTCGTTCCAGGAATGTTCATGGTGTGTGTGGGAGGAGAGGCCGTTTTCCTCGAGAGGCACCTTCAGACAAAAATATGGGAGGATGTTCCTTTCTTTTCATTGGGTGGGGGAGACGTCAGAAAAAGAGCAGCCCAAACCTCGGAAAAGTGTAGGTTGGGTGAAATAAAGCGGTACATTTTGTAGCGTAGAATTGCACACTTTGCTTTAGATGGGAAAGTCCGAAACGAACCTAACCACCCTCCGGACAAGAGCTTCTTGTGTTGATTCCACTTTATTTTAAAGCATTTTAGCCGTGAGGGCAAATCTGATAATTCCCAAACCGCACCCTCGCTGACCAGCTGACAATATCAGCTGCAAAAAGAGAAAAGCAAGCTATCCAAAGGGCATTACAAGGCTTCGGATGGGCACTCTGAGTTGGATCGACAACTTAACCTACTAAGGGCACAAGTTCATCTGTGAGTGTGGCACAGATAAAGTGTGCAAGTTCAAGATAAAGTGCCAATCTGCAAAGTGTGGAGCTGATTTTGACCAGGCACATCAGAAGTGAGACAATTTGCACCAAAATGTACCTGGGGGTAGGTATGGGGGTGGGGGGTCAAAATCCACACCAGGTGTTTACACACCGGATCTACGATAACAACAAAAAAAAATCAATCTGGAGAAAATGAAACATTTTTAGAGGTACGGAGACCCACCAGGACAGTATTCAAATATACAGTTACTATTGGTGGATATGAGTGCCTACGAGTAGGTATCTCATTGTTATTCTGAGTACGTGCATATGCAACCAATCTATACCATACCATGCCAGGGCATTGGTGAACAAATTGGTGTTATTAAATGAGACGAATATGGCATACTAAGTCTTTCGCATAGTTTTTACTCATTGTTGTTAATCTTTCATTCTCAAGTTTTGGATCTCGTGCATAAATCGACACAGTCTAACACCGGCGACACTGCACCCCGATCAGCCACACCAGCTGCCGCATCAGTGGCTGCTCACCACTCACAGCCAATATCTCACCACCATCAGCCACACCAGCTGCCGCAGCAGTGGCTGCTCACCACTCACAGCTAATATCTCACCACCATCAGCCACACCAGCTGCCGCATTAGTGGCTGCTCACCACTAATCGCCAATATCTCACATGAGCATCAGATGTTAATGCACCCACGCTAATTTTGCTATTATAGATGCAACTGAAATGCTGACTGACTGACCTGGCAAAAGATATTTTAATCCAATTGTCAGTGAGGCATGAGTGTCAAGCGAATATCCGGATCTCACTTGACACTCATCTAACATCACGTGACCTACTTGTGCATAACCTGTGGGTGTGTGTGTGTGTGTGGCCAGAAGTGAGCCACCTGCCAATGTGCATAACCTGTGGGTGTGTGTGTGTGTGTGTGGCCAGAAGCGAGCCACCTGCCAATGCAGTAATATAACTGAAATATGTTTGATCGAATTTACTGAACTGTACAATGTAATCTTCAGATAAAATACGTCATATTCAATGGTAGCAGTGGGAGAGATACGTTGCACTGCAGTGTCAATAGACAGACCAGCGTATTCAGTACGCAGCTTATTTTCTGTGGTGTTTATTTGTATCCATTTGAAATAGTGTAGCAGTGTTCACCAGGCGAAAAGTTCCATGATGACGCAGCAAGGATACCATAGGCTGAAACAGCATCTGGTTTTATGTTTATTAACTTTACCCATGTGGGCGCACCATTGACCGTTGCTTTTTACGGACGTCCGATGCAGCAAATCGACTGTGAACCATCCGAGTCCACAGGGAGCCGTATTTCACTCAGACTACGCTGTTTGCATTTGCAACACAGCACCGGATGGCTATTTCGTTCCACCCAATTGACTGCCGTTTACATGTTTGCATCCGCTATCAATAAAATGAATAAAATAATTGGCAGTTAATCCAAGCAGCTCCATAACTAACTCTGAATCACTGTAATGCGCGCTGTCAGCATGTGGGCAAACCGCACTTTACGCAAACGTTTAAATGGTTGAGAACGTGTACGGAACTGCTACTGGTCTGGCTGTCGGCTGACAATAACAGTCTTTAATTACTTTTATATAAAAACAATGCATGTTGGTTCATGGTAAACCAAATAAGTAGTTTTTAAAATCCGGAACGCGCTGTAGAAACTGGCTATTAAATTCGATAACAAAGCAGGTCCCATTTTATCATCCCAGAGAGTCATTGGTAGATAATATAATGCTCGCCATGTACCCAAAAAAAATGTGTCCGCACACCAATTCGTTCGTACGGCTAAGCTACGTAGACGCCATTTTGGATTTGAGTTTAACAGAAATAAAAATCGTCCTTCCGTAGGAGCGTGGTGAATGACTGATACGCGAACTTCCAATCACGTTGTGAAATAGCTTCCTGTCCGAGTGGTCTATTATTTGAAATATTTACACCTAGTCTTCGGCACGAGGAGCTCAAGGGAGAGATCTGCCACCAGGGTCGGCCAGTAGGAGAGCTTTGGCTTAGCACTTGCAGGTAGTCTTTTTCTTGGAATTTATCCTAGCATTGCAAATTATCATAATTGAATTAAGTACTCTAGTACGCCCTAGTAGATAATAGTAGTTTTCTTTTTATTCATGTTAATCTTGTACTGTATGTTTTCATATATATGTCACCATCGCGTCAGCTGATACCGAATCTGGGCTTGTCCTCTGCATGGCTGTAACCACTGGGGATGGGGGGGGGGGACATGTTCCTCCAATATCTGAAAAGTGGCGATTTGTCCCCATCAATTTTTTTCCGTGTCCCCCAAGCCTCAGCTACCTGAGTATGATCGTCGAAAAATTATACTTAATCATTTATAAAGTAAAAAGATATATATGCAAGAGAATAACAAAAAATACTAGAAGCCGATCTAGCCAATCGGCGGGCTTCATCAGCCATCTGTCGTCAAAAAATATCCTAATGGTAAATCAGCAAACGTTCGAAATTTCTGCTTCCAGACCATTCTTGAGTAACATGAACTTTGACCATAGTTATGTTTTCACTTGGGTGGAAAATTGTGCCTTGCGAGGCAACAAATTTGCATTATCGCAATGCTTCATAGTCTAAGGTTGCATTCCCCTGCGCATATTTTGATATATCTTGAACAAACGTGACTCTGGGCATTCTTGGGCATCTTCAAGACCATGGAGGGGAGTCATGGGCAGCCTTAACCCGCGCACGTCCGGGGGGGGGGGGACAGATAACTGCCCCTACCTGCGGTTTTTCCTACTTTGCCGCCATACTAATCGGGTTAGCAAGGCCAAACCTCGCATGGCTGCTCATTGGTCTTTTCCGCATATCCTCAGAAATGTTTGACCCTGGGTCATCTCAAGTCAGGTCACCAGGTCAGGCGAAGTGACCTAACGTCCCTCCGAGTTCTAGGTGGCATCACTCCCACAATAATTAGGCGATTGATTTCAAACTTATATCACGTCATAATTTTATCAGGGTCTATAACATGTATATCACGGTTTTTTTTGTAGCGTTGACCTGAGGTCAGGTCGTGGCCATGGCTTACCCATTATGGGCCTATGGAAAAATATACAAATGTTTCCTGGTTACATATTTGCTCTCGGAATGACCTCCAACCGTTATGGCGTGTAGTTGGAAGCTATTCGCAATGCTATCGCTGACATTTTTTCTCAGTGGCCCCACCAAGGTCAGCTGAGGTCACCTGAAATCACAAACACATTTCTGCGCATTATATCGCAATGCATTGAGCTAGAAGGCTGAAATTACGGCCATTGTGCTTGTATCGCCAAGACGTGTCGATTGATATATTACATGACCTCCCTACCCTACCCCATGACCTTGACCTGAGATCATTGTTTCGGTGACCCATCTGTTGACCTGACCTTAAATTACACAGCGTATGTCGATAGCACATTTCAAGGGCTGTCGAATAGCATTTGCAGTTTGTTTCTATCTGTTACAGGTCCTGAGATATGTGCCAATATCTGAGGGTCCCACCCGATCTGGTCGAATTTGACATATGATGATGACCCAGTGACATAAATATTGACCTGAGCGAGAAAATGACCGAAATACTTTCGATAGAGCTTGTCACCAGCTATCCAAAGCCGTTTTCGGTTTGTAGCTACCTAGCATAGTTCTCGAGATCTTAGGGGAGTGGGCAGACCTCTGCCCCCCCCCGGACATGCGAAGTTGGCGCGGACCGCCGGACGTGCGAGTGTTAAGTAAGTACGTCAAGTTAACGTCGTATTCGTATTCAGCGACATGTTCGCCAGAGGCGTATTTGTATTGGCATCGGCATTCAGCGACGGGTTTATGATCGTTCGAATCAATTACCACAAATGCTTCCACTTGCACTGAACACGCTTGAAGCAACTACACAGGTATCACGTTACCACTTTAACGGTAAAGGCCCACTGCAAGCCGGCTTCTTCGGTTGTCTCCTTTTTTTGTTGTTTTCACCCAAACCTGCCCAAATCTGGTATCAAGCAATAGCCTGTGGTCAACTATTGTGTAACATTTCAACCCGGTACACGTCAAGTTCAACCTTCTAGGTCAAAGGTTAGCTTGATTGATTAGATGGCGATATTGAAACGATATCGACCGAACGCGAGGTTCGGTTGCTATCGCTTCATTTCCATCAAATGGGCGTCATTCGACGTGGCTAGTTATGCGGTATCAGAAAGTTTAGCAATCGAATTCTTTTTCAAGGGCAAAGGCCAAGCTGATCAACCGGTCCGTTCAATTTTTTTTCGTTTTCGCTCAAACCCATCCAAATCTGGTATCAAGCACTAACCAGTGGTGAAAACTCGAGTAACATTTCAAACCGGGACATGTCAGGGTCAAAGGTTGCATTGCTGTTCTGGAGATGTAAAATGTAGATGTTTTGCAAATTGTCCGCTTTCCTCTTAATGGTTGAACGGAAGTTTCAAATTTGGAAGAGAAGCCACACGTCAATTTTATTTTATTTTATATTAGGCGGTGTTCATTATATGTTCATGAATATATTAGGCGGTGTTCATACTAGGCGTTGTTCATAACCACGAGAGAGCAATGTTGTAATCAGGGGTGGATCCAGGAATTGTCATGGGGGCACTTGTCTGGAGGGGCGCCATTTCTTTGGAGCGGCGCCACTGCGAAAGCACCTGGAGGGGCGCCTCTGGCTGCAAAATTCGAGGAGCCGGGATGCACTCGGCCCTTCCCGAAGGAGCGCCTTTCCTTCCAAGGGATGCCTTTTTTCTTTCATAGGGGCGTTTCTGGCTGAAAAATTCGAACGGGTACACTGGAACCTTTTCAGAGGGGCGCCTATTCCCGGCCTGAGGGACGCCACCTTCCACGAGGGGCACATGTCTTCAGTGCGACACCCTTCATCCGCCATGGTTGTCATTGCATCGAAATGTGTCACCGTAAAACAGGAAAGCATGGGAAAGGTAAGCAAGGAAAGCAGTATGTTCATATTTGCTACAATAAAACCATCGTCCAATATTTTATGTTTTTTTCCTGCTACCAGAGGGCAACGTTTAGTATACTTACCTACCGCATGGCTCTATGGTGATGTGAAATCGGGCCCAGCACATACGACATGAAGCTAGATGTCCATAGGCAGTGATAATGATTGAAACTTGCTAATTTGGCGAACTTTTTGTCCGCAAAATATCATTTTTAACAACGGCAAATCTGAAAAACAGACTAAAACAGTCAAAATCTGAAAAAGAAGGGGCTGAATTACCGGATTTTTTTGTGGGGGGGGGGCAGGGCTACCCCTCTATCCTGTCCAAGCTAACGGCGTCCCTGGTTTGTCCCCCCCCCAATTTCGAAACCTTGGTTACACCAATGGTCCTCTGAATAATCTGAAGTTAAACCTAGAAATGAACATACATAAAAATAAACCTAGATATTGCTGTTGGCGCTCTGCCGCCTAACCAATGTCCTCCGCCAACGTTCCGGGGCGTCCGTGACTTCCAGGGCTTCCAGGGCTTCCAGGGCTTCCAGGGCTTCCGTGGCGTCCGGGGCTTCCAGGGCTTCCAGGGCTTCCGGGGCGTCCGGGGCGTCCCGGCCATATCGACATGCTTCCAAGCATCTGACCGAACAGTTGCCGTTTCATCAACAGATCCGGAACTGGACGAGTTTGAGCCAAACGCCCTTCGCTACAAGCCGGATCACATCGAAACGCTGTGCAAGTCCACCAAGTTCAGCAAGAAGGAGATTCAGCTCATGTACCGTGGCTTCAAGCAGGTGAGTAGTATCCACTGATGACAGCACGCGGTCTGTTTCCTTCGATCTAATCTCCACGCTAGACTTGCAAGCACTTATGTAAGATCGGTGTGGAAATGATAGACAACGACATCAGTGTAATTGTACAATGCTGCGCAAGGCACTAACATGTGCAAGGTACCACCCCAGGGCCATAACAGTTTGATCATAATCGGTAGCCACGTTAAGAGCATGCTATTGTGAAATGCATTCATGGTGTTACATTAGAGTACTGTCTAGGACTTTATTCTTTTCGTTCCCTTTGTTCATCGTTCATGTTTTCCTTGTTTTCTCAAACCATCTCGTGTGCATCTTCCACTCAATACCCTCCCCGCGAGAGCCAGTTTCGCGCATCTCTTGTTGGCAAATAAAAACAGACTATCGAATTCAGAGACAAATGGAAATGTAGCATATGCAATCCAAATGCAAATGTAGCCAAACTGAGCAGGATAGCACAAGTCCATTTTGACAGGCGCAAATGCTTCGGCTGGAAGTGCCCTAGAAGTCACTTCCAATTCAAAGTGCTAGCGTTTTGTGGCAGGTAAAGCGGTCCAGCCCTGGTATGCGCGACTTATAGTAGTCAGGAACAATTTGATCCTGGCGGCGGCGTTGTGTGGCAGACAGAGCAGCCGAGCCCTGGTAGCCGCGACGTGTGGTAATCAGAACAGTATGAGAGTAGTTCAGCCCTGGTGGGGCGGGGATGTTGTTAGGAACGATGGTGTCGATGGGGAATGGGGATGATGATGGCGATGTACCTATTAGGCCGGCTCCAGAATAGCTGGACGCCCGAGTCAGCACGAATTTGTGCCATCTCACCGCCATCGACCGACGCTCTGGCTAATGGGTAAACTAGATTGAAAGGACGCAATTTCGATTTAAAATAAGGGATGGGTTGCCTAGATGTCGCGTTGGAACGTATATGTGGGATTGACACTCTTGTACGCCATGTTTCTTTTTCAGTAACCGGAAATTTTTTTCTTCCGTACGCAATCATGTTCCAGATATTTTGCATATTCAGTTTAGTTGATGATGCACGAGCTCTCGCACTGTGAATTTCTGCCCGATATAGGGAAGGAGGTTAACGATGATTTCACATTTTCTTCCATATTTATGCTATAACGCATATTGATTACATGCGATGGCGAAGCCAAAGCGACTTTGCTTTGACGCGTACCTGAAAAATAGAGTAGCTCAAACCGGGACCGGGCGGACCCGACCGCCACGGGTTACGGACCCGGCCGACCTGACCGTCACGGGTCACGGACCCGGCCGACCCGACCGTCATGGGTCACGGACCCGACCGCCACGGGTTACGGACCCGGCCGACCTGACCGTCATGGGTCACGGACCCGGCCGACCTGACCGTCACGGGTCACGGACCCGACCGCCACGGGTTACGAACCCGGCCGACCTGACCGTCACGGGTCACGGACCCGACCGCCACGGGTTACGGACCCGGCCGACCTGACCGTCACGGGTCACGGACCCGGCCGACCCGACCGTCATGGGTCACGGACCCGACCGCCACGGGTTACGGACCCGGCCGACCTGACCGTCATGGGTCACGGACCCGGCCGACCTGACCGTCACGGGTCACGGACCCGGCCGACCTGACCGTCACGGGTCACGGATCCACCCGATACGTCTGTCCCGCGCTTCTCACAGGCTCTTAGCGTGATCACGACGAAACATACCACGGCCTGAGGCATCCACTGCTACTCTCCAACAGTTTGACATTTTAGTTGACCAGTATAAGGAGCCTATAGGAGCGCTGGACGAGCGAGGGCAAGTGCAAAGCACTCAGTACAGTCGAATCGCCACCAAATCTCTGTCGAATCAGCCATAGGCGCCTGGCCTTCAGTGGTTATAGAACCACCAGCCTTCAATTCAAGCACGTACTTGTATTTCTATTTATTTGCTTGAACGTTGACAGGCAGTCCCAATAGAATGAGTCATGCATAATCGCATCAATACACACGGCTGCGATACACTGAACCATAGCTATGAACCATATGAACCATATGAACCATAGCACTGGGACCCATCAGTTTCTTATCTGGGGGGGGCTTCGCCTTCCAGTACTTCCCAGTTCACCACCGCTGGGTCCGCTAGTGCTAGAGAGTAAGCACATATTCAGTCATTAAGTCCCACTTGCCCGGATACATTCGTAAAATGTCATATAAAATGAATGCTCCGGCAGTCGCGTGTCTGAGAATTGCATCAGGGAGGGCGAAAGCGGATTTGGAGGGGCAATCTGTCCCCATTTTTAAATGTGCCCGGAATTCGATCATTATTTTTCGAAGTAGCCATTTGTATTATTTTAAATAAAATAATTGATGACCTACTTAATTGTCCTCTGAAGAAGGCCCAATCAGCCACCATCGATCTCAGTCACCGGATTTCAAATATAACTCCCTGCACCCTGTTCGAAGGTTTTCGTTTGATATCCCTTAATAAGTCATCTCACACTACTGAAAGTACACCCGTACAAATCACTTTAAAATATAAAATTGTCCAATTTCAGACATTCCAGTTCATGACACCGGTCTCCACGACGCCAACGTTCATGCACGTGTACACCGCCTTGCACATCCGGCGCATTAGCCACACTTCGTGCGATTCTCAAACGTGGGCACGGCGCACGCAAATTGCGCCACTGCGCCGCTGCGCCGGCGGCGCACCTTAAAAACCGGCGGCGCAGCGGCGCCGGCGCGAATTCTATTTTTTTATTTAAAAAAACGGCGCAACGGCGCGCGGCGCAAGTAAAAAATCCGCGCCGCTGTCCTCGCCGCTGTCCGCGCCGCTGTCCGCGCCGCTGCCCAGCTTTAGCGAGCGACAAAAGACGACCTAAGAATCCGACGCGGCAAACACATATCAAGATGACCATCAAGATGTTCCCCATGGAGCACAGGGAGGCCTGGGTGGACATGTTCATAAAATACAACACTGCCCTCCCCAGCTCTGCTGCAGTGGAGAGGCTGTTCAGCGTCGCCGGGGACATCTTGAGGCCCAAAAGGGCCTCCCTGACGGCCTGCAACTTTGAGCAGCTGGTCTTCCTCCGCGGCAACCTGAAGCTTATGGGGTACAAGTACTTGGAGCCTAACATGGAGGACAAGGAGGAGGAGGACATGGAGTAGAAGGATGAGTAGAAACAGAAACTCAGACTCAGTGGGCGGGGCCAATCTGACTAAATTTACCGCCGGCCGAGCAATATAGCTCACGGGCCATAGTTTAATCTTTAATGTGAATATAGGTAACTGTGATGCCAATTATAAGTTGTATTTTCAATAAAAATGACTTTTTTATAGCCTAAAACTGGTTTTTTTGGGGCTAAAAGGTAGAAACTTTGGCACTGCACATAGTTTTTGTATAGGCATACTTAATTAATAGCGGCGCGCGGCGCAGCGGCGCAGCGGGGCGGAGCGCAACTGCAGGGGCCAAAAATAGCGGCGCAGCGGCGCGGGCGCAGGTGGGCATCGCCGCCGGCGCAGGGGCGCGGGCGCAAGTACCAAAATTCAGCGGCGCGCCCACCTTTGGCGATTCTACGGTTTTTGCTAGGCCTCCTACGTCTTGCTAATTGCTGCCACATGATGGTCTTGCGCCATATTTGACGTGATAGAATGCTTCGTGTGCTGGTTCGCTGGGAAAATTCCATTAATTCAATTCGATGATTGATTCTCTTCTTCCCACATTTTCTGGTGTCTTAGAAATCCGAATACCCCCTGAGCTTTGATGCGTGTCATCTTGGTTAAATATACTCCCAGATTGGATAACCGAACGCGTGGCGTTTGGTACGTGAACGAGTGGCGTGGGTGGACCTGGCCCAGTGTTCTTTTTTAACCCGTTCCGATTTCTTCGTCTACGAATATGCTTTAGGGCTCCAGCCCATTTTTCCTAGGGGCCCGGCACATTTTTGAGACCCAGGCTCTTTTTAGGATTTTGTTGCTATTTTTGTGCACCCACAATTTTTGTTGGCACCCACGTGTTTTCGAAGACCCAGGTCTGTTTATTTAGTGCCCGACCTTTTTGTTCCTTTTTAGGACCATGCCAATTTTGGTGGGCCCCAGCATGCTTTTGAATCTCATGCGGTGTCATGACCCCGGTGTGCTTTGTGGGCCTCCGGTGTGTTTTTAAAGCTCCCGAAGTGTCCACTTAGGGCTGTAGCGCATGTTTTAAGGCTCTGTCGCTTTTTTGCGAGACTCGGTGCACTTTGGAGGACCCAGTGCATTGCGGCCTCCCGCTATGCTCTTAGGGTCCCGCTATGCTTATTTCTGGCTCATGACGCATATTATGGCTCGGACATATATTTTTCCTGGCTCGGACATATATTTTTGGAAATCCGTCCATATTTTGGAGGGCTCCCTTTTTATTCTTCTCTAATCTCGATGCAATTTTTATGGCCACGGTGTTCATTTGGGGCCAACAACGCCAAAATTTGTATCCCAAACGGTATTTTTTATTCTGCTCCGATCCAAATTTTTGGGACTACTGACGGGAATGTTGGGTTCCCAGCGCGATATTTTGGAGCCCGGCGCGAGTTCGCAAGGGACGTTGTACTTACTTGGGCTCCAGCATGATTCTGGCGGTCCCCGGTGCAAATTTTCCGGGCCAGGCGTGAGTTTTCTGGGGCCCGATGTTTTTTACTTGGAGCCTCCTGTAGTAAAGTATTTTGGACTCTATATAGGCTACGTGATAGTCTAGGATTTTGAACTCGTGTCACGACAACCAGTTCGGCTGTTCAAACAGATTGTCCACTGCACGGTATATTGTGCAGTCAGTAGAGCGATTAAACAGTACACTCAGACTTCAGTAAATGCGTACGCGAAATGTTCTCAGACAATACTCGACAATTATGACACCCTTCTAAATTTGTACGCCGAAATCCAGTTATTAATTTTGGTACGCGCGACCGACCGTGTGACAGACCCGCGTCGCTTGGCTGTCTCTTGGCGACTGTTTTCGAGAGTAGTGCAGCAGGTACACTCCGGCCGGCCATGGCTGATGAAATATCCACGTCACGGTCGTCGGGCGTCGGCCCGACACAGCCGCCGCTATTGTTTGAGATGGACTTTCGACTCGACGTCCGGTCACTGCTGCCGCGCGGACCGGCAGCGAGCCGCCGGCCGTGAGGCGTTACATTTACGGGACGCGGTAGGTCGGCTGGCTTGCGGGGTTACACATTTACAGTTACGGGACAGCATTATGCCTATGCCAGGGCATACTCACTCAACAGCCGAAAAGTACATCTTATGGAAACTTTGTTACACTCCTTTGCAAATTCTGGGGCCTCGACGTGAATTTTTGGGGCCCAGCGCGATATTTTAGGACACCGGCGCGATCCTCCTTCATTCAGGAGGAAGGGATACTTCCCCTTTCGCACTCCACTGCGGCCCTTCAATGATTTTTTTTTGTGAGCCGATGGCATCCTTCAGAGTAGAAAGGTCCTTCAGAAAATGTTCTTTCGGCAGCATTTCTGGATTTTCCAGTGCAAGGGTCTATTTCATTGAGTTTCGGTGTTAATTTGTTTTGGGTCGATCTCCATTTATAAAGCCCCCTGCGCAATATTTTGTTTGGGCATCGGGACGATTCTTGGGGTTCTCGGTGTGATTTTAATTTCCGGCGGACCGACACGTTTCTTTACTGAGGCCCGACGGTTTTTGGGGTATTTTACGCGATTTTTAGGTCGGAGAGAAACATTCCAGGTACAGATTTATTGGGAGCGGGTGGGGGTGGGGGGGGGGGCAGCTGTGACTTTTGGGTCCCCGGCTCGACCCTTTGGACCCCGGTGTGATTTTTCAATGGTTGCGACACGACTTTCCCAGTGCCACTTTTGGGCCCAGGTGTCATTTGTTGCAATCAGAGGCGTC